>JAWRVZ010000642.1:0-118129 GCA_037043235.1 Rhodeus uyekii
TGTCAGGAATGGTTTACCCAATTGAAAGCAAACTTTGCATGTGTCAATGTCACCACACTCTCAATGTACCACACACTACAATTTGGTTACAGCGCTGCCTGTTGGTTGAATGCGATAAACCATTAAATCGAATTGCTAAAGACCGTATTGTTGGTTTTTCAGCCATTTAGACTTAAGTCATATTGAAATGTCTTTAGATTTTTACTGCCGTTGGTCTGATGATGCCAGTCATGTCGGCATGACATATAATGCCCTCCTTGCGCTTGGCCCCGTGATGGCTGCTAGCAGCTATATTTAGGGGCCAAGCACCGAAGGTGCGGAGGCACCTATTGTTTTTGTTCCGGTTCTTATTATTATTAGGGGCCAAGCACCGAAGGTGCGGAGGCACCTATTGTTTTTGTTCCGGTTCTTATTATTATTATTATTATTCTTCTTCTGCCATTGAAGTCTATGACAGCCCATAGAACCGTAAGCGGGAAAATGAAAAAAAGTTGGCACACTCATAAAGGACAGTCCAATCATTGACCATAGCAAAATTGAAGTCTCTAACTCAATCTCTATTGCGCCACCAACTGTCCAAAGTTGCACTCACGTTTATGTAAATAACTTTTGAACCGTATGTCCTAGAAACAAAATTCTTTTGTCCACTGATTCCTTGGCTCAAGACGATTCGAATGCACCCTATGACGTCATTTTCCGTCATGAAAATTTTCCCGCCATTTTGAATTTTATGAAAAACCTACTTTTTCGAACTCCTCCTAGGCCGTTCGTCCGATTTTCATGAAAATTGAACCACATCATCTCCAGACAATGTGGACAAAACGGTATATAAAGAAAGTTTATTCGTCAAACTGTTTACGAATAACTCGCGAAAGAATCCGAGGTAAAAGTCGCCAAAATGAATTTGAGGCTTTATCTCCGCAATGCATTAGCCTTTTCTGACCAAACTAGGTGTGTATTATGTCAATCATGGTTTGAGGCTACCTGCAGAGTTTTGGCGCTGTGCCCCCTAGTGGTCAGGAGTTATGAAAAACTGACTTTTGTGCTTATAACTTCTGAACCCTTTGGCCAAAAATCATGAAACTGGTCTCTTTAGATCCAGTGGGTCATGCCGAGTCCTGTGATACCAAATATTCCCATATCGGCCATTTTGAGCGTCTGCCATTTCGATTTTTCTTATAAGATGCTATGTTTAACAAACACTTGACTTTAGTGCTCTGTCAGCAATGGTTTACCCAATTGAAAGCAAACTTTGCATGTGTCAATGTCACCACACTCTCAATGTACCACACACTACAATTTGGTTACAGCGCTGCCTGTTGGTTGAATGCGATAAACCATTAAATCGAATTGCTAAAGACCGTATTGTTGGTTTTTCAGCCATTTAGACTTAAGCCATATTGAAATGTCTTTAGATTTTTACTGCCGTTGATCTGATGATGCCAGTCATGTCGGCATGACATTTAATGCCCTCCTTGCGCTTGGCCCCGTGATGGCTGCTAGCAGCTATATTTATTATTATTATTCTTCTTCTGCCATTGAAGTCTATGACAGCCCATAGAACCGTAAGCGGGAAAATGAAAAAAAGTTGGCACACTGATAAAGGAGAGTCCAATCATTGACCATAGCAAAATTGAAGTCTCTAACTCAATCTCTCTAGCGCCACCAACTGTCCAAAGTTGCACTCACGTTTACGTAAATAACTTTTGAACCGTATGTCCTAGAAACAAAATTCTTTTGTCCACTGATTCCTTGGCTCAAGACGATTCGATTGCACCCTATGACGTCATTTTCCGTCATGAAGATTTTCCCGCCATTTTGAATTTTATGAAAAACCTACTTTGTCGAACTCCTCCTAGGCCGTTCGTCCGATGTTCACGAAAATTGAACCACATCATCTCCCGACAATGTGGACAAAACGATATATAAAGAAAGTTGATTCGTCAAACCGTTTACGAATAACTCGCGAAAGAATCTGAGGTAAAAGTCGCCAAAATGAAATTGAGGCTTTATCTCCCCAATGCATTAGCCTTTTCTGACCAAACTAGGTGTGTGTTATGTCAATCATGGTTTGAGGCTACCTGCAGAGTTTTGGCGCTGTGCCCCCTAGTGGTCAGGAGTTATCAAAAACTGACTTTTTTGCTTATAACTTCTGAACCCTTTGGCCAAAAATCATGAAACTGGTCTCTTTAGATCCAGTGGGTCATGCCGAGTCCTGTGATAGCAAATATTCCCATATCGGGCATTTTGAGCGTCTGCCATTTCGATTTTTCTTATAAGATGCTATGTTTAACAAACACATGACTTTAGTGCTCTGTCAGCCATGGTTTACCCAATTTACCCAATGTACCACATGAATTGACACTACAATTTGGTTACAGCGCTGCCTGTTGGTCGAACGTGATAAACCATTAAATCGAACTACTAAAGACCGTATTGTTGATTTTTCAGCCATTTAGACTTAAGTCATATTGAAATGTCTTTAGATTCTTACTGCCGTTGGTCTGATGATGCCAGCCATGTCGGCATGACATTTAATGCCCTCCTTGCGCTTGGCCCCGTGATGGCTGCTAGCAGCTATATTTATTATTATTATTCTTCTTCTGCCATTGAAGTCTATGACAGCCCATAGAACCGTAAGCGGGAAAATGAAAAAAAGTTGGCACACTGATAAAGGAGAGTCCAATCATTGACCATAGCAAAATTGAAGTCTCTAACTCAATCTCTCTAGCGCCACCAACTGTCCAAAGTTGCACTCACGTTTACGTAAATAACTTTTGAACCGTATGTCCTAGAAACAAAATTCTTTTGTCCACTGATTCCTTGGCTCAAGACGATTCGATTGCACCCTATGACGTCATTTTCCGTCATGAAGATTTTCCCGCCATTTTGAATTTTATGAAAAACCTACTTTGTCGAACTCCTCCTAGGCCGTTCGTCCGATGTTCACGAAAATTGAACCACATCATCTCCCGACAATGTGGACAAAACGATATATAAAGAAAGTTGATTCGTCAAACCGTTTACGAATAACTCGCGAAAGAATCTGAGGTAAAAGTCGCCAAAATGAAATTGAGGCTTTATCTCCCCAATGCATTAGCCTTTTCTGACCAAACTAGGTGTGTGTTATGTCAATCATGGTTTGAGGCTACCTGCAGAGTTTTGGCGCTGTGCCCCCTAGTGGTCAGGAGTTATCAAAAACTGACTTTTTTGCTTATAACTTCTGAACCCTTTGGCCAAAAATCATGAAACTGGTCTCTTTAGATCCAGTGGGTCATGCCGAGTCCTGTGATAGCAAATATTCCCATATCGGGCATTTTGAGCGTCTGCCATTTCGATTTTTCTTATAAGATGCTATGTTTAACAAACACATGACTTTAGTGCTCTGTCAGCCATGGTTTACCCAATTTACCCAATGTACCACATGAATTGACACTACAATTTGGTTACAGCGCTGCCTGTTGGTCGAACGTGATAAACCATTAAATCGAACTACTAAAGACCGTATTGTTGATTTTTCAGCCATTTAGACTTAAGTCATATTGAAATGTCTTTAGATTCTTACTGCCGTTGGTCTGATGATGCCAGCCATGTCGGCATGACATTTAATGCCCTCCTTGCGCTTGGCCCCGTGATGGCTGCTAGCAGCTATATTTATTATTATTATTCTTCTTCTGCCATTGAAGTCTATGACAGCCCATAGAACCGTAAGCGGGAAAATGAAAAAAAGTTGGCACACTCATAAAGGAGAGTCTAATCATTGACCATAGCAAAATTGAAGTCTCTAACTCAATCTCTCTACCGCCACCAACTGTCCAAAGTTGCACTCACGTTTACGTAAATAACTTTTGAACCGTATGTCCTAGAAACAAAATTCTTTTGTCCACTGATTCCTTGGCTCAAGACGATTCGATTGCACCCTATGACGTCATTTTCCGTCATGAAAATTTTCCCGCCATTTTGAATTTTATGAAAAACCTACTTTGTCGAACTCCTCCTAGGCCGTTCGTCCGATGTTCACGAAAATTGAACCACATCATCTCCTGACAATGTTGACAAAACGATATATAAACAAAGTTGATTCGTCAAACCGTTTACGAATAACTCGTGAAAGAATCTGAGGTAAAAGTCGCCAAAATGAAATTGAGGCTTTATCTCCCCAATGCATTAGCCTTTTCTGACCAAACTAGGTGTGTGTTATGTCAATCATGGTTTGAGGCTACCTGCAGAGTTTTGGCGCTCTGCCCCCTAGTGGTCAGGAGATATTAAAAAACTGACTTTTTTGCTTATAACTCCTGAACCCTTTGGCCAAAAATCATGAAACTGGTCTCTTTAGATCCAATGGGTCATGCCGAGTCCTGTGATACCAAATTTTCCCATATCGGCCATTTTGAGCGTCTGCCATTTCGATTTTTATTATAAGATTCTATGTTTAACAAACACATGACTTTAGTGCTCTGTCAGCAATGGTTTACCCAATTGAAAGCAAACTTTGCATGTCCACATGAATTGACACTACAATTTGGTTACAGCGCTGCCTGCTGGTTGAATGTGATAAACCATTAAATCGAATTACTAAAGACCGTATTGTTGATTTTTCAGCCATTTAGACTTAAGTCATATTGAAATGTCTTTAGATTCTTACTGCCATTGGTCTGATGATGCCAGCCATGTCGGCATGACATTTAATGCCCTCCTTGCGCTTGGCCCCGTGATGGCTGCTAGCAGCTATTTAGGGGCCAAGCACCGAAGGTGCGGAGGCACCTATTGTTTTTGTTCCGGTTCTTATTATTAGGGGCCAAGCACCGAAGGTGCGGAGGCACCTATTGTTTTTGTTCCGGTTCTTATTATTATTATTATTATTATTCTTCTTCTGCCATTGAAGTCTATGACAGCCCATAGAACCGTAAGCGGGAAAATGAAAAAAAGTTGGCACACTCATAAAGGAGAGTCCAATCATTGACCATAGCAAAATTGAAGTCTCTAACTCAATCTCTATAGCGCCACCAACCGTCCAAAGTTGCACTCACGTTTACGTAAATAACTTTTGAACCGTATGTCCTAGAAACAAAATTCTTTTGTCCACTGATTCCTTGGCTCAAGACGATTCGATTGCACCCTATGACGTCATTTTCCGTCATGAAAATTTTCCCGCCATTTTGAATTTTATGAAAAACCTACTTTGTCGAACTCCTCCTAGGCCGTTCGTCCGATGTTCACGAAAATTGAACCACATCATCTCCCGACAATGTGGACAAAACGATATATAAAGAAAGTTGATTCGACAAACCGTTTACGAATAACTCGCGAAAGAATCTGAGGTAAAAGTCGCCAAAATGAAATTGAGGCTTTATCTCCCCAATGCATTAGCCTTTTCTGACCAAACTAGGTGTGTGTTATGTCAATCATGGTTTGAGGCTACCTGCAGAGTTTTGGCGCTGTGCCCCCTAGTGGTCAGGAGTTATCAAAAACTGGGCCAAAAAACATGAAACTGGTCTCTTTAGATCCAGTGGGTCATGCCGAGTCCTGTGATACCAAATATTCCCATATCGGCCATTTTGAGCGTCTGCCATTTCGATTTTTCTTATAAGATGCTAATGTTTAACAAACACATGACTTTAGTGCTCTGTCAGCAATGGTTTACCCAATTGAAAGCAAACTTTGCATGTGTCAATGTCACCACACTCTCAATGTACCACACACTACAATTTGGTTACAGCGCTGCCTGTTGGTTGAATGCGATAAACCATTAAATCGAATTGCTAAAGACCGTATTGTTGGTTTTTCAGCCATTTAGACTTAAGTCATATTGAAATGTCTTTAGATTCTTACTGCCGTTGGTCTGATGATGCCAGTCATGTCGGCATGACATTTAATGCCCTCCTTGCGCTTGGCCCCGTGATGGCTGCTAGCAGCTATATATTAGGGGTTCAAACGCGAAGCGTTGAAAACCTATTGTAATTGTTAGGATTTTTATTATTATTATTATTATTATTATTATTCTTCTGCCGTAATGCGTCTCGTGCAGACCAAACCGTAAGGTCTAGAGACTTGAAACTTTGTCAGATGGTAGGTCTCAATTTGGGGAGAACGTATCAAAATATGACGCAATTCGGGCTATAGGTGGCGCTACAGCAACTACAAACGCGTACATGTTCATAACTCGTAAACCGTTTGTCGTACACTCAAGTGTCTTATATCTCTGGAATCCTTGGCTCAAAACTTAAAAAATGTATATCTCCGATTTCATTTCCGCCTATAAAAATTTTCCGCCATTTTGAATTTTCTGAAAAAAAAAGTTTTCGAACTCCTCATAGACCGTTTGTCCAAATCACGCAAAATTTCACACACATCATCTAGAGACTCTCATGACCAAAAGTTGTCAAAGGAATTTTGATCGGTGATTCACGCTTGCAACAAGACAATAAAACGTTCGGATAAGGTGGAGACACTTTTGCTAAAATTGTAATAGCTCTGGAACGCAAAGAGATAATCTCACCAAACTTCACATATTCATGTATAAGCTCAATATGTGGTCACACCAAAAAAACTGCGATGATTGACCACTTGGTGGCGCTATATTGCGAAAAAAACACTCAATCACCTGTACAGGGTCACATGGTAGTCCGATTGACCTGAGACTTGTCATGCACGGTCTTTGTCCAAGGGTCCATGATGGTCTATGAGGACATTGGTGTATCTCAAAAAACATGACCGTCATCGGCCAATGAACTTTGAGCATCAATTAGACTAGCTTAACGAAGGTCGATCGGAACGAAACTCGATGGGCGTGTTTAACTCATGGCCCTAGTGGTCTGTCAGAATTTTGAAGAAAATCGGACACTAGTTGGCGCTAACGAGTTTTTTGCGTCTCTACTCGCGTGGTGTTTCTCGCATCCACAAAATATTGATATCATCTGATAGATCTCCTCATACTGAACAACTTTGCCTCAAGAACCACTGCTGTCAATCAAATTGTTTGCGAAATATTGGAGATTTTTGAAATTTCAAATTTTTCGAACTCGTCATAGGCCGTCAATCTCACTGGCTTGAAAATTCACACGCATCATCTAGGGACACTCAAGGGAAAAAGTTATTCAAAGAATTTTGATCAGTCAAACCCTTCAGCAGATATGATTTTTCATATATTTCTGGTTTGGCCTATTGTGAATAAAAAGTCTATATATCTTGTCCACAAACAAGAAACTTCACAAAACTCTGAAAATGTTAAGAACAAGTCATTTTGAAGAAACGTGTGAGGTTTCATGTATTTCTGATGCTCGTACGGTTCACAATAAATTATAAACTTTCTATATTTTAAAATCTTAGAAAAGCTGTCATACTAGTTTTGTCCACAAGAGGCACTGTCAGTCTAGGGAATCTTTTTATTCCATTTCGAGCTTGAAAGCTCTCTGTTGACATGTTGTTTCAAAACATTTGTAACATATCTACATATTGTTTACACAAACTAGAAGCTTCATAAAGCTGCCTTTATGTGGAGAACAAGTCAGATTGACATAGACTGACATTAACCGACAGAACAGTTCAGATGTTCAGTTCACAATATTAATATCATTTAATCTTCTCAGTCTGAACATCTTTGAAAGATGTCTATTCATTGTTTGCACAGAGTAGAAACTTCACAGAACTGTGCTCATTAGGAAAACTAGTCAGATTGACAAAAAAAGGTCATAACAGTTCAAATGATATGACGTGCAGTGTTAAACATATCCACATTGTTATCATTTGGTAGATCTTCCCATACTGAAAAAAATTTGTAACATGTCTATATATCATTTACACAAACTAGAAACTTCATAAAGCTTTGTGTATGTGGAGAACAAGTCAGATTGACATAGACCGACATAAACCGACATAACTGTTCATATGTTCAGTTCACAATGTCAATATCATTTGATCTTCTCATTCTGAACATCTTTGAAAGATGTCTATACATTGTTTGTACAGAGTAGAAACTTCACAGAACTGTGCACATTAGGAGAACTAGTCAGATTGACCACAAACCGTCTTGACAGCTCAGATGGTCTTGCGACGTTTGAACCCCGGTCATTGCTGCTTGCAGCTATATTTATTATTATTCTTCTTCTGCCATTGAAGTCTATGACAGCCCATAGAACCGTAAGCGGGAAAATGAAAAAAAGTTGGCACACTCATAAAGGAGAGTCTAATCATTGACCATAGCAAAATTGAAGTCTCTAACTCAATCTCTCTACCGCCACCAACTGTCCAAAGTTGCACTCACGTTTACGTAAATAACTTTTGAACCGTATGTCCTAGAAACAAAATTCTTTTGTCCACTGATTCCTTGGCTCAAGACGATTCGATTGCACCCTATGACGTCATTTTCCGTCATGAAAATTTTCCCGCCATTTTGAATTTTATGAAAAACCTACTTTGTCGAACTCCTCCTAGGCCGTTCGTCCGATGTTCACGAAAATTGAACCACATCATCTCCCGACAATGTGGACAAAACGATATATAAAGAAAGTTGATTCGTCAAACCGTTTACGAATAACTCGCGAAAGAATCTGAGGTAAAAGTCGCCAAAATGAAATTGAGGCTTTATCTCCCCAATGCATTAGCCTTTTCTGACCAAACTAGGTGTGTGTTATGTCAATCATGGTTTGAGGCTACCTGCAGAGTTTTGGCGCTCTGCCCCCTAGTGGTCAGGAGTTATAAAAAACTGACTTTTTTGCTTATAACTTCTGAACCCTTTGGCCAAAAATCATGAAACTGGTCTCTTTAGATCCAGTGGGTCATGCCGAGTCCTGTGATACCAAATATTCCCATATCGGCCATTTTGAGCGTCTGCCATTTCGATTTTTCTTATAAGATGCTATGTTTCAATGTCACCACACTCTCAATGTACCACATGAATTGACACTACAATTTGGTTACAGCGCTGCCTGCTGGTTGAATGTGATAAACCATTAAATCGAATTACTAAAGACCGTATTGTTGATTTTTCAGCCATTTAGACTTAAGTCATATTGAAATGTCTTTAGATTCTTACTGCCATTGGTCTGATGATGCCAGCCATGTCGGCATGACATTTAATGCCCTCCTTGCGCTTGGCCCCGTGATGGCTGCTAGCAGCTATTTAGGGGCCAAGCACCGAAGGTGCGGAGGCACCTATTGTTTTTGTTCCGGTTCTTATTATTATTAGGGGCCAAGCACCGAAGGTGCGGAGGCACCTATTGTTTTTGTTCCGGTTCTTATTATTAGGGGCCAAGCACCGAAGGTGCGGAGGCACCTATTGTTTTTGTTCCGGTTCTTATTATTATTATTATTATTCTTCTTCTTCTGCCATTGAAGTCTATGACAGCCCATAGAACCGTAAGCGGGAAAATGAAAAAAAGTTGGCACACTCATAAAGGAGAGTCTAATCATTGACCATAGCAAAATTGAAGTCTCTAACTCAATCTCTCTACCGCCACCAACTGTCCAAAGTTGCACTCACGTTTACGTAAATAACTTTTGAACCGTATGTCCTAGAAACAAAATTCTTTTGTCCACTGATTCCTTGGCTCAAGACGATTCGATTGCACCCTATGACGTCATTTTCCGTCATGAAAATTTTCCCGCCATTTTGAATTTTATGAAAAACCTACTTTGTCGAACTCCTCCTAGGCCGTTCGTCCGATGTTCACGAAAATTGAACCACATCATCTCCTGACAATGTGGACAAAACGATATATAAACAAAGTTGATTCGTCAAACCGTTTACGAATAACTTGTGAAAGAATCTGAGGTAAAAGTCGCCAAAATGAAATTGAGGCTTTATCTCCCCAATGCATTAGCCTTTTCTGACCAAACTAGGTGTGTGTTATGTCAATCATGGTTTGAGGCTACCTGCAGAGTTTTGGCGCTGTGCCCCCTAGTGGTCAGGAGTTATCAAAAACTGACTTTTTTGCTTATAACTTCTGAACCCTTTGGCCAAAAATCATGAAACTGGTCTCTTTAGATCCAGTGGGTCATGCCGAGTCCTATGATACCAAATATTCCCATATCGGCCATTTTGAGCGTCTGCCATTTCGATTTTTCTTATAAGATGCTATGTTTAACAAACACATGACTTTAGTGCTCTGTCAGCAATGGTTTACCCAATTGAAAGCAAACTTTGCATGTGTCAATGTCACCACACTCTCAATGTACCACACACTACAATTTGGTTACAGCGCTGCCTGTTGGTTGAATGCGATAAACCATTAAATCGAATTGCTAAAGACCGTATTGTTGGTTTTTCAGCCATTTAGACTTAAGCCATATTGAAATGTCTTTAGATTTTTACTGCCGTTGGTCTGATGATGCCAGTCATGTCGGCATGACATTTAATGCCCTCCTTGCGCTTGGCCCCGTGATGGCTGCTAGCAGCTATATTTATTAGGGGCCAAGCACCGAAGGTGCGGAGGCACCTATTGTTTTTGTTCCGGTTCTTATTATTAGGGGCCAAGCACCGAAGGTGCGGAGGCACCTATTGTTTTTGTTCCGGTTCTTATTATTATTATTATTATTCTTTTTCTTCTGCCATTGAAGTCTATGACAGCCCATAGAACCGTAAGCGGGAAAATGAAAAAAAGTTGGCACACTCATAAAGGACAGTCCAATCTTTGACCATAGCAAAATTAAACTCTCTAACTCAATCTCTATTGCGCCACCAACTGTCCAAAGTTGCACTCACGTTTACGTAAATAACTTTTGAACCGTATGTCCTAGAAACAAAATTCTTTCGTCCACTGATTCCTTGGCTCAAGACGATTCGATTGCACCCTATGACGTCATTTTCCGTCATGAAAATTTTCCCGCCATTTTGAATTTTATGAAAAACCTACTTTTTCGAACTCCTCCTAGGCCGTTCGTCCGATGTTCACGAAAATTGAACCACATCATCTCCAGACAATGTGGACAAAACGATATATAAAGAAAGTTGACTCGCCAAACCGTTTACGAATAACTCGCGAAAGAATCCGAGGTAAAAGTCGCCAAAATGAAATTGTGGCTTTATCTCCGCAATGCATTAGCCTTTTCTGACCAAACTAGGTGTGTGTTATGTCAATCATGGTCTAAGGCTACCTGCAGAGTTTTGGCGCTCTGCCCCCTAGTGGTCAGGAGATATTAAAAAACTGACATTTTTGATTAAAACTCCTGAACGCTTTGTCTAAAAATCATGAAACTGCTGTCTTTAGATCCAGTGGGTCATGCCGAGTCCTGTGATACCAAATTTTCCCATATCAGCCATTTTGAGCGTCTGCCATTTCGATTTTTCTTATAAGATGCTATGTTTAACAAACACATGACTTTAGTGCTCTGTCAGCAATGGTTTACCCAATTGAAAGCAAACTTTGCATGTGTCACCACACTCTCAATATACCACATGAATTGACACTACAATTTGGTTACAGCGCTGCCTGTTGGTTGAATGTGATAAACCATTAAATCGAATTACTAAAGACCGTATTGTTGATTTTTCAGCCATTTAGACTTAAGTCATATTGAAATGTCTTTAGATTCTTACTGCCGTTGGTCTGATGATGCCAGCCATGTCGGCATAACATTTAATGCCCTCCTTGCGCTTGGCCCCGTGATGGCTGCTAGCAGCTATATTTATTATTATTATTATTCTTCTTCTGCCATTGAAGTCTATGACAGCCCATAGAACCGTAAGCGGGAAAATGAAAAAAAGTTGGCACACTCATAAAGGAGAGTCCAATCATTGACCATAGCAAAATTGAAGTCTCTAACTCAATCTCTATAGCGCCACCAACCGTCCAAAGTTGCACTCACGTTTACGTAAATAACTTTTGAACCGTATGTCCTAGAAACAAAATTCTTTTGTCCACTGATTCCTTGGCTCAAGACGATTCGATTGCACCCTATGACGTCATTTTCCGTCATGAAAATTTTCCCGCCATTTTGAATTTTATGAAAAACCTACTTTGTCGAACTCCTCCTAGGCCGTTCGTCCGATCTTCACGAAAATTGAACCACATCATCTCCCGACAATGTGGACAAAACGATATATAAAGAAAGTTGATTCGACAAACCGTTTACGAATAACTCGCGAAAGAATCCGAGGTAAAAGTCGCCAAATTGAAACTGAGGCTTTATCTCCGCAATGCATTAGTCTTTTCTGACCAAACTAGGTGTGTGTTATGTCAATCATGGTCTGAGGCTACCTGCAGAGTTTTGGCGCTCTGCCCCCTAGTGGTCAGGAGTTATGAAAAACTGACTTTTTTGCTTATAACTTCTGAACCCTTTGGCCAAAAAACATGAAACTGGTCTCTTTAGATCCAGTGGGTCATGCCGAGTCCTGTGATACCAAATATTCCCATATCGGCCATTTTGAGCGTCTGCCATTTCGATTTTTCTTATAAGATGCTAAGTTTAACAAACACATGACTTTAGTGCTCTGTCAGCAATGGTTTACCCAATTGAAAGCAAACTTTGCATGTGTCAGTCACCACACTCTCAATGTACCACATGAATTGACACTACAATTTGGTTACAGCGCTGCCTGTTGGTTGAATGTGATAAACCATTAAATCGAAATACTAAAGACCGTATTGTTGATTTTTCAGCCATTTAGACTTAAGTCATATTGAAATGTCTTTAGATTCTTACTGCCGTTGGTCTGATGATGCAAGCCATGTCGGCATAACATGTAATGCCCTCCTTGCGCTTGGCCCCGTGATGGCTGCTAGCAGCTATATTTATTCTTTTTCTTGTGCCATGGGAGTCTATGGCAGCCCATAGAACCGTAAACGGGAAAATGAAAAAAAGTTGGCACACTCATTAAGGACAGTCCAATCATTGACCATAGCAAAATTGAAGTCTCTAACTCAATCTCTATAGCGCCACCAACTGTCCAAAGTTGCACTCACGTTTACGTTAATAACTTTTGAACCGTATGTCCTAGAAACAAAATTTTTATGTCCACTGATTCCTTGGCTCAAGACGATTCGATTGCACCATATGACGTCATTTTCCGTCATGAATATTTTCCCGCCATTTTGAATTTTATGAAAAACCTACTTTTTCGAACTCCTCCTAGGCCGTTTGTCCGATTTTCACGAAAATTGAACCACATCATCTCCAGACCATGGTGACAAAAAGTTATCCAAAGAAAGTTGAAATGTCAAACCGTTTATGAATAACTCACGAAAGAATCCGACGTAATGATCGCAAAAATGAACTTGAGGCTATATCTCCACAACGCATTAGCGTTTTCTGACCAAACTCGGTGTGTGTTATGTCAATCATGGTCTGAGGCTACCTGCAGAGTTTTGGCGCTGTGCCCCCTAGTGGTCAGGAGATATGAAAAAGTGACATTTTTCCTTACAACTCCTGAACGCTTTGTCCAAAAATCTTAAAACTGGTCTCGTTAGATTCAGTGCATCATGCCGAGTCGTGCGATACCAAATTTTCCCATATCGGCCATTTAGAGCGTCGGCCATTTTGAATATTGTCATAAATTGCTATATTTAACAAATGGATTAGCGTATCGTTACGAAACTCAATATGTGTCTTTGGCACCTAACATTGATACGGCACAAAAAGTTTGGGGGCAGCGCCACCTTGTGGTCAAAAGTTATAACCAAATTTACAAATATGCTAATAACTTTTGATGACGTTAACCTATTGTAAAACAAATGGTCTTAATGTGTTCATTGGGTCAAGCCGAGACCATAGATACCAAATATGTCATATTCGGCCAAACCTCCGATTTGCCATGTTATTTTTCTTTAAAAACCTACTTTTTCGAACTCCTCCCAGACCGTTTGTCCAATTTTCACCAAAATTGAACCACATCATCTCCAGACCATCATGACCAAAAGTTATCCAAAGAAAGTTGATATGTCAAACCGTTTACGAATAACTCGCGAAAGAATCCAACGTTATGGTCGCAAAAATGAAATTGAGGCTTTATCTCCGCAACGCATTAGCGTTTTCTGACCAAACTAGGTGTGTGTTATGTCAATCATGGTCTGAGGCTACCTGCAGAGTTTTGGCGCTCTGCCCCCTAGTGGTCAGGAGATATTAAAAAACTGACTTTTTTGATTATAACTCCTGAACCCTTTGGCCAAAAATCATGAAACTGGTCTCTTTAGATCCAGTGGGTCATGCCGAGTCCTGTGATACCAAATTTTCCCATATCGGCCATTTTGAGCGTCTGCCATTTCGATTTTTCTTATAAGATTCTTTGTTTAACAAACACATGGCTTTAGTGGTCTGTCAGCAATGGTTTACCCAATTGAAAGCAAACTTTGCATGTGTCAATGTCACCACACTCTCAATGTACCACATGAATTGACACTACAATTTGGTTACAGCGCTGCCTGTTGATTGAATGTGATAAACCATTAAATCGAAATACTAAAGACCGTATTGTTGATTTTTCAGCCATTTAGACTTAAGTCATATTGAAATGTCTTTAGATTCTTACTGCCGTTGGTCTGATGACGCCAGCCATGTCGGCATGACATTTAATGCCCTCCTTGCGCTTGGCCCCGTGATGGCTGCTAGCAGCTATATTTATTCTTTTTCTTGTGCCATGGGAGTCTATGGCAGCCCATAGAACCGTAAACGGGAAAATGAAAAAAAGTTGGCACACTCATTAAGGACAGTCCAATCATTGACCATACCAAAATTGAAGTCTCTAACTCAATCTCTATAGCGCCACCAACTGTCCAAATTTGCACTCACGTTTACGTAAATAACTTTTGAACCGTATGTCCTAGAAACAAAATTCTTTTGTCAACTGATTCCTTGGCTCAAGACGATTCGATTGCACCATATGACGTCATTTTCCGTCATGAATATTTTCCCGCCATTTTGAATTTTATGAAAAACCTACTTTTTCGAACTCCTCCTAGGCCGTTTGTCCGATTTTCACGAAAATTGAACCACATCATCTCCAGACCATGGTGACAAAAAGTTATCCAAAGAAAGTTGAAATGTCAAACCGTTTATGAATAACTCACGAAAGAATCCGACGTAATGATCGCAAAAATGAACTTGAGGCTCTATCTCCACAACGCATTAGCGTTTTCTGACCAAACTCGGTGTGTGTTATGTCAATCATGGTCTGAGGCTACCTGCAGAGTTTTGGCGCTGTGCCCCCTAGTGGTCAGGAGATATGAAAAAGTGACATTTTTCCTTACAACTCCTGAACGCTTTGTCCAAAAATCATAAAACTGGTCTCGTTAGATTCAGTGCATCATGCCGAGTCGTGCGATACCAAATTTTCCCATATCGGCCATTTAGAGCGTCGGCCATTTTGAATATTGTCATAAATTGCTATATTTAACAAATGGATTGGCATATCGTTACGAAACTCAATATGTGTCTTCGGCACCTAACCTTGATACGGCACAAAAAGTTTGGGGGCAGCGCCACCTTGTGGTCAAAAGTTATAACCAAATTTACAAATATGCTAATAACTTTTGATGACGTTAACCTATTGTAAAACAAATGGTCTTAATGTGTTCCTTGGGTCAAGCCGAGACCATAGATACCAAATATGTCATATTCGGCCAAATCTCCGATTTGCCATGTTATTTTTCTTTAAAAACCTACTTTTTCGAACTCCTCCCAGACCGTTTGTCCAATTTTCACCAAAATTGAACCACATCATCTCCAGACCATCATGACAAAAAGTTATCCAAAGAAAGTTGATATGTCAAACCGTTTACGAATAACTCGCGAAAGAATCCAACGTAATGGTTGCAAAAATGAAATTGAGACTTTATCTCCGCAACGCATTAGCGTTTTCTGACCAAACTAGGTGTGTATTATGTCAATCATGGTCTGAGGCTACCTGCAGAGTTTTGGTGCTCTGCCCCAAACACATGACTTTAACAAACACATGACTTTAGTGCTCTGTCAGCAATGGTTTACCCAATTGAAAGCAAACTTTGCATGTGTCAATGTCACCACACTCTCAATGTACCACATGAATTGACACTACAATTTGGTTACAGCGCTGCCTGTTGGTTGAATGTGATAAACCATTAAATCGAAATACTAAAGACCGTATTGTTGATTTTTCAGCCATTTAGACTTAAGTCATATTGAAATGTCTTTAGATTCTTACTGCCGTTGGTCTGATGATGCCAGCCATGTCGGCATGACATTTAATGCCCTCCTTGCGCTTGGCCCCGTGATGGCTGCTAGCAGCTATATTTATATTTAGGGGCCAAGCACCGAAGGTGCGGAGGCACCTATTGTTTCCGTTCCGGTTCTTTATTATTATTATTCATCTTCTTCTTCTTCTTCTTCTTCTTCTTCCGCCATGGAAGTCTATGTAAGGCCATAGAACCGTTTGCGGGAAAATGATAAAATTTGGCACACTGATAGAGGACAAGCCAATCATTGACCATAGCAAATTTGAAGTCTCTAACTCAATGTCTCTAGCGCCACCAACTGTCCAAAGTTGCACTCACGTTTACGTAAATAACTCTTGAACCGTATGTCCTAGAAACAAAATTCTTTCGTCCACTGATTCCTTGGCTCAAGACGATTCGATTGCACCCTATGACGTCATTTTCCGTCATGAAAATTTTCCCGCCATTTTGAATTTTTTGAAAAACCTACTTTTTCGAACTCCTCCTAGGCCGTTGGTCCGATTTTCACGAAAATTGAACCACATCATCTCCAGACAATGTGGACAAAAAGTTATCCAAAGAAAGTTGATATGTCAAACCGTTTACGAATAACTCGCGAAAGAATCCGAGGTAATGGTCGCAAAAATGAAATTGAGGCTTTATCTCCGCAACGCATTAGAGTTTTCTGACCAAACTAGGTGTGTGTTATGTCAATCATGGTCTGAGGCTACCTGCAGAGTTTTGGCGCTGTGGCCCCTAGTGGTCAGGAGATATGAAAAAGTTAAATATTTGCTTATAACTTCTGAACGCTTTGGCCAAAAATAATAAAACTGGTCTCTTTAGATTCAGTGCATCATGCCGAGTCGTGCGATACCAAATTTTCCCATATCGGCCATTTTGAGTGTCGGCCATTTTGAATATTGTCATAAATTGCTATATTTAACAAAGATATTGGCGTATCATTACGAAACTCAATATGTGTCTTCGGCACCTAACCTTGATACGACTCAAAAAGTTTCGAGGCAGCACCCCCTTGTGGTCAAAAATTATAACCAAATTTACAAATATGCTAATAACTTTTGAGTGCGTTAACCTATGGTAAAAAAAATTATCTTTATACGTTCCTTGGGTCAAACCGAGAACACAGATACCAAATTTGTCATAGTCGGCCAAACTTCTTGTCCACCATGTTGTTTTTCTTTAAAAACCTACTTTTTCGAACTCCTCCCAAACCGTTTGTCCAATTTTCACCAAAATTAAACCACATCATCTCTAGACCATGCTGACAAAAAGTTATCCAAAGAAAGTTGATATGTCAAACCGTTTACGAATAACTCGCGAAAGAATCCGACGTAATGGTCGCAAAAATTAAATTGAGGCTTTATCTCCGCAACGCATTAGCGTTTTCTGACCAAACTTGGTGTGTGTTATGTCAATCACGGTCTGAGGCTACCTGCAGAGTTTTGGCGCTCTGCCCCCTAGTGGTCAGGAGATATTTAAAAACTGACATTTTTGATTATAACTCCTGAACGCTTTGTCTAAAAATCATGAAACTGCTGTCTTTGGATCCAGTGGGACATGCCGAGCCCTGTGATACCAAATTTTCCCATATCGGCCATTTTGAGCGTCTGCCATTTCGATTTTTCTTATAAGATGCTATGTTTAACAAACACATGACTTTAGTGCTCTGTCAGCAATGGTTTACCCAATTGAAAGCAAACTCTGCATGTGTCAATGTCACCACACTCTCAATGTACCACATGAATTGACACTACAATTTGGTTACAGCGCTGCCTGTTGGTCGAACGTGATAAACCATTAAATCGAATTACTAAAGACCGTATTGTTGATTTTTCAGCCATTTAGAATTGTCATATTGAAATGTCTTTAGATTCTTATTGCCGTTGGTCTGATGATGCCAGCCATGTTTATTATTATTATTCTTCTGCCGTAATGCGTCTTGTGCAGACCAAACCGTAAGGTCTAGAGACTTGAAACTTTGTCAGATGGTAGGTCTCAATTTGGGGAGAACGTATCAAAATATGACGCAAATCGGGCTATAGGTGGCGCTACAGCAACTACAAACGCGTACATGTTCATAACTCGTAAACCGTTTGTCGTACACTCAAGTGTCTTATATCTCTGGAATCCTTGGCTCAAGACTTAAAAAATGTATATCTCCGATTTCATTTCCGCCTATAAAAATTTTCCGCCATTTTGAATTTTCTGAAAAAAAAAGTTTTCAAACTCCTCATAGACCGTTTGTCCAAATAACGCGAAACTTCACACATATCATCTAGAGACTCTCATGACCAAAAGTTATTCAAATAATTTTGATCGGTGATTCACGCTTGCAACGACACGCTAAAACGTTCGCATAAGGCGGAGACACTTTTGCTAAAATCGTAATAGCTCTGGAACGCAAAGAGATAATCTCACCAAACTTCACATAGTCATTTATAAGCTCAATTTGTGGTCACACAAAAAAAACTGCGATGATTGACCACTTGGTGGCGCTATATTGTGAAAAAAACACTCAATCACCTGTACAGGGTCACATGGTAGTCCGATTGACCTGAGACTTGTCATGCACGGTCTTTGTCCAAGGGTCCATGATGGTCTATGAGGACATTGGTGTATCTCAAAAAACATGACCGTCATCAGCCAATGAACTTTGAGCATCAATTAGACCAGCTTAACGAAGGTCGATCAGAACGAAACTCGATGGGCATGTTTGACTCATGGCCCTAGTGGTCTGTCAGAATTTTGAAGAAAATCGGACACTAGTTGGCGCTAACGAGTTTTTTGCGTCTCTACTCACGTGGTGTTTCACGCATCCACAAAATATTGACTTCATCTGATAGATCTCCTCATACTGAACAACTTTGCCTCAAGAACCACTGCTGTCAATCAAATTGTTTGCGAAATATTGGAGATTTTTGAAATTTCAAATTTTTCGAACTCGTCATAGGCCGTCAATCTCACTGTCTTGAAAATTCACATGCATCATCTAGGGACACTCAAGGCAAAAAGTTGTCAAAGGATTTTCGATTAGTTAAACCATTCAGCAGATACAATTTTTCATATATTTCTGATTTGGCCTATTGTGATTAAAATGTCTATATATCTTGTCCAAAAACAAGAAACTTCACAAAACTGTGTAAATGTTAAGAACCAGACATTATGAAGAAACTTGTGAGGTTTCATGTATTTCTGATGCTCGTACGGCTCACAATAAATTATAAACCATCTACATTTTAAAATCTTAGAAAAGCTGTAACACTAGTTTTGTCCACAAGAGAAACGTCACAGATCTGTGAACATGTTAAGAACAAGTCATTTTGAAGAAATGTGTCAGGTCTCATGTATTTCTGATGCTCATAGGGCTCACAATAAATTACAAATGATCTACATTTTAAAATCTTAGAAAAGCTGTAATACTACTTTTGTCCACAAGAGGCACCATCAGGCTAGAAAATCTTTTTATGTGGAGAACAAGTCAGATTGACATAGACTGACATAAACCGACAGAACAGTTCAGATGTTCAGTTCACAATATTAATATCATTTAATCTTCTCAGTCTGAACATCTTTGAAAGATGTCTATTCATTGTTTGCACAGAGTAGAAACTTCACAGAACTGTGCTCATTAGGAAAACTAGTCAGATTGACAAAAAAAGGTCATAACAGTTCAAATGATATGACGTGTAGTGTTAAACATATCCACATTGTTATCATTTGATAGATCTTCCCATACTGAAATTTTTTTGTAACGTCTATATATCATTTACACAAACTAGAAACTTCATAAAGCTCTGTTTATGTGGAGAACAAGTCAGATTGACATAGACCGACATAACAGTTCATATGTTCAGTTCACAATGTCAATATCATTTGATCTTCTCATTCTGAACATCTTTGAAAGATGTCTATACATTGTTTACACAAAGTAGAAACTTCACAGAACTGTTTACATTAGGAGAACTAGTCAGATTGACCACAAACCGTCTTGACAGCTCAGATGGTCTTGCGACGTTTGAACCCCGGTCATTGCTGCTTGCAGCTATATTTATTATTATTATTCTGCCGTACTTCTTATCGTGCAGACCAAACCGTAAGGTCTAGAGACTTGAAAGTTGGTTAGATGGTAGGTCTCAATTTGGGGAGAACGTATCAAAATATGACGCAAATCGGGCAATAGGTGGCGCTACAGCGACTACAAACGCGTACACGCTCATAACTCGTAAACCGTTTGTCGTAGACTCAAGTGTCTTATATCCCTGGAATCCTTGGCTCAAGACTTAAAAAATGTATATCTCCGATTTCATTTCCGCCTATAAAAATTTTCCGCCATTTTGAATTTTCTGAAAAAAAAATTTTTCGAACTCCTCATAGGCCGTTTGTCCAAATCACGCAAAATTTCCCACGCATCATCTAGAGACTCTCATAACCAAAAGTTGTCAAAGGAATTTTGATCGGTGATTCACGCTTGCAACAAGACAATAAAACGTTCGCATAAGGCGGAGACACTTTTGCTAAAATCGTAATACCTCTGGAACGCAAAGAGATAATCTCACAAAACTTCACATAGTCATCTATAAGATCAATATGTGGTCACACCAAAAAAACTGCGATGATTGACCACTTGGTGGCGCTATATTGTGAAATAAACACTCAATCACCTGTACAGGGTCACATGGTAGTCCGATTGACCTGAGACTTGTCATGCACGGTCTTTGTCCAAGGGTCCATGATGGTCTATGAGGACATTGGTGTATCTCAAAAAACATGACCGTCATCGGCCAATGAACTTTGAGCATCAATTAGACTAGCTTAACAAAGGTCGATCGGAACGAAACTCGATGGGCGTGTTTGACTCATGGCCCTAGTGGTCTGTCAGAATTTTGAAGAAAATCGGACACTAGTTGGCGCTAACGAGTTTTTTGCGTCTCTACTCACGTGGTGTTTCACGCATCCACAGAATATTGATATCATCTGATAGATCTCCTCATACTGAACAACTTTGCCTCAAGAACCACTGCTGTCAATCAAATTGTTTGCGAAATATTGGAGATTTTTGAAATATAAAATTTTTCAAACTCGTCATAGGCCGTCAATCTCACTGGCTTGAAAATTCACACGCATCATCTAGGGACACTCAAGGCAAAAAGTTGTCAAAGGATTTTTGATTAGTTAAACCGTTCAGCAGATACAATTTTTCATATATTTCTGATTTGGCCTATTGTGATTAAAATGTCTATATATCTTGTCCAAAAACAAGAAACTTCACAAAACTGTGTAAATGTTAAGAACAAGACATTATGAAGAAACTTGTGAGGTTTCATGTATTTCTGATGCTCGTACGGCTCACAATAAATTATAAACACTCTATATTTTAAAATCTTAGAAAAGCTGTAATACTACTTTTGTCCACAAGAGAAACGTCACAGAACTGTGAACATGTTAAGAACAAGTCATTTTGAAGAAATGTGTCAGGTCTCATGTATTTCTGATGCTCATAGGGCTCACAATAAATAATAAACTATCTATATTTTAAAATCTTAGAAAAGCTGTAATACTACTTTTGTCCACAAGAGGCGCCGTCAGGCTAGAAAATCTTTTCATGTGGAGAACAAGTCAGATTGACATAGACTGACATAAAAGTTCAGATGATATGATGTGTGGTGTTAAACATATCCACACGATATTAATATAATTTGATAGATCTTCCTATAGTGAAAAAATGTGTAATATGATACGTCTATACATCGTTTACACAAACTAGAAACTTCATAAAGATGTGTTTATGTGGAGAACAAGTCAGATTGACATAGATCGACATTACAGTTCAGATGTTCAGTTCACAATATTAATATCATTTGATCTTCTCATTCTGAACATCTTTGAAAGATGTCTATACATTGTTTGCACAAAGTAGAAACTTCACAGAACTGTGCACATTAGGATAACTAGTCAGATTGACCACAAACAGTCATGACATCTCAGATGGTCCTGCTACGTTTGAACCCCGGTCATTGCTGCTTGCAGCTATATTTTTATTATATTCTTGCTCATTTTGTACATATGGGCCAAATAACTTTAGACCCAAACACAAACATGAATGTGTTGCCTAATACATAAATCAATTTTGATTTAAAATTGTATGGACAGAATTGTAAAAAATGTACATCCTTTTACAGAATATAGAAACCAATTTTATGTTCAAAATAATTTTATTTAATTATGCATACTGGCAAAAATAATGTAATTTATTTTAATATTTTGGATGAAAAACGTGTTTGTTTTGATATAATAGACCTGCAGCACTGTTCAAGGGTTTGGTATTAGTAGTTGTTCACCAAGAAAAATATAAAAAAAATATAATATTGTGAAATCCTGTTTTCTATTTTAATATATATATATATATATATATATATATATATATATATATATATTTATTTATTTTATCTTGTGATGGCAGAGCTCATTCCTCCACTCTTCAGTGTCACATGATCCTTCAGAAATCATTCTATGATGATTTGCTGCTTAAGAAACATTTCTGATTATTATCATGTTTAAAAGAGATGTGCTGCTTAATGAAGTGTGGAATTCGTTATACTGTGTCTGTTTTCTGTATTCTTTGAATAGAAAGTTCAAAAGAGCAGCATTTATTTGAAATACATTATATGTCACATTGCAAATGTCTTTAATGTCACTTTTGATCAATTTAATGCATCCGTGCTGAATAAAAGTTAACATTTCTTAAATCATCATGATTCCAAAATGCAAATCTTAAGAGTGATTAAGAAAAAAAAACATAAGAAGCACAGTAAGAAGTTTATGAAATTTTCTGACTGAAATCAAGATGGATCCTTGCAGGTACACGCTGCAAAACATGGTCAAAGAAAGAGCAGATGGCAGGGAGTAGCACCACTGTAGGTTGTGAAGTGTTTATGAGGCACTGATATGGTTGTGTATGTTATTTCAGTCATTGTCAGAACCAACACAGTTTGAAAGCTTAACAGAAGACCATAGCAATAAATAGATTCAATAGTTTATGTAATTTAAGAATCATTCAGGTGTTCTGGAAATGTTGGTTTCACTGTGCAAGTGGAACCTTAAACCATAATTTTAATTTGTAAGGATTTAGTTTTAGTTTGCTCTGTTTCTTCATGTAATCATCATATCGATGATGGTGAGATCAGATCTCTGTGTGGAGCACTATCTGTTGTCAGACTCCTTGTGCTACAAAAATCGTATTGAATTAATTAAAAGTAAAATGAATGCCAAAAGGGATACTTTGAAATGTAAACTAATATTTCCTACTGACACACTACAGCAAAATATAGAAATAACTGCCTTAAAACGCATTTTTGGGGTGAAAATACTATTACAAAGTACAAAGAAAGAACACAACGAAATGTAATCAATGTATAGCACTTGTAGTTTACAGTGCTTTATCTTGATATTATATGAAGTGAATATGCCTGTTTTCATTTAGGAACTGCACAAAACATGCAAACTGCAACAAAAAAAATTATAACTCAGTAAACACAGAACGTTCCTCTACTGTTCCCATTTAGTTCCTGTTAGTTTTTTCGTGTTTTTTTTTTTTTTTTGTAACCTACAGGGAACGTTCTGGGAACATTCATGAGTCTTTTGATTTGTCCAGTGTACTAAAACAACCTGTTTTAATAAACTATTATCTGGGACACTCTTGTATTTGATTCCACACATTACACATCAAGTCATGCATGAGCTACATTAATTGAGTAAACTCTTTATTATGGCAATATTTTATTTGAGTAATATTTATACAAACATACAATGCAAAAGATAAGAATGTGTGCAACAGGGTCTTTTCCATGTTCATGTGTACACACTGTAAAAAAAAATTTGTTGACTCAACTCATATTTTGTTCCGTTTTTGCATGGGTTTTTTTGAGTTTATCTTACTAATAAAATTACGTAATAAAAACTCATTTGATTTAGTTAAGAACACTTCAGATTGAAGTTCACTAAACTACATCCAGTAAGTTCAACTAACTAGATTGAAGTTCACTAAACTACATCCAGTGAGTTCAACTAACCAGATTGAAGTTCACTAAACTACATCCAGTGAGTTCAACTAACTAGAGTGAAGTTCACTAAACTACATCCAGTAAGTTCAACTAACTAGAGTGAAGTTCACTAAACTACATCCAGTAAGTTCAACTAACTAGAGTGAAGTTCACTAAACTACATCCAGTAAGTTCAACTAACTAGAGTGAAGTTCACTAAACTACATCCAGTAAGTTCAACTAACTAGAGTGAAGTTCACTAAACTACATCCAGTAAGTTCAACTAACTAGAGTGAAGTTCACTAAACTTCATCCAGTGAGCTCAACTAACTAGAGTGAAGTTCACTAAACTTCATCCAGTGAGCTCAACTAACTAGAGTGAAGTTTTAAAAACTACATCCAGTAAGTTCAGTTAATTGCAGTTAAGTTTTAGAAATTTCAAAACCTGCAAATTACATAAACTAAAAATATGACAAATTTACAAATCACAGGAAAAACTTTCAATACAAAGTTACATTTAATGGAATAATAAACTCCAAAAAACACACAACAGTCTTACTTTTACTTAAGTCTTAAACACAATTGTCACTCAATTTTATGTATTGTGCTTAACTCAGTTTATCCTATTACAAGTTTTCTAAGTTTTATAATTTTCTAAGGTCTCTAACTTCAAAAAATGTATCAATTAAACTTATCTCTCAAGCTTCAACAAACTCAACAATTAAAACATCACTTGACGAGAGGTTGAATCCATTGTGACCTCACTGCATTAATTTGTTTTTCAGTCCATGAACCTTTGCTGAGCATTTCTCTTCTCCAATCTTCATAAAAATCCGTTGGATTACCTCAAAGGTATATCGTAGCTCTTTTGGATAGTCTATGTTCAACACATAAAGCAGTCCAAACAGTGTGGCAAAAGCATTTGGAATGTCTTGCAGATCCAACATCACAATCTCCTCTTCCAATATTACAGCCACATTCGCAAAATCACCTAGGAGGATCCTATTTTGCCTGGTGTCCTCACTCACTGTCAAGATGCCCACCTTAACTCCACGAACAACATCTTTCTCATCCTCAGTTGGCTGAAAAGAATGAGAGAGAGAATCAAAAACTCAGTGGTGGACTAGAACTTTCATTTCACTACGTTAAATGGACAGAACCAAAATATGTAAGAAAACCCATTGGCATTTCCACTGCAATTACTTCCAGGAGTAAAACTGAGTAGTATTGTTCATGCAACAGTTTACACCATCAGCTTAAACACCAACACCTTTATATGGACCACATTTCTTTATTCAGAATGTAAAATGTAATTTCATCATTCATTTCAAAATCTATCAATACTGTTTCTGGGATTTTGCTGATAACGATGCTTGGAAAGCTCTGGTACTTTGGCAAAAAAAAAATTTTTTTTCATATTCTGTGCGTTGGTTAGTTTGTGGCAGTTTACATTTATTTGTCCCTTTTACCTGCATTTTCATTTATAAGTGCAATATTTTCTGACCTAATTAAAAGTAGTCTATGAATTGTCAAATTATTAAAAATTTTAATCAAAACAATTATTACAAATAATCGTAATGAAATTGTTACCAATCAAATTTAATCAGTATCAACAAAATCTGTTTGCAAAGCAGAAAAAACTGATTTTCCATCTGATGTGGCATGTAGATGTATGTACACACTGTTTAATGCTGCTCAGCGGTTTAATCTGAAGTTACAAATTCATAAATGTTTTGATATTTTTAAAATAAAATGTTGACATGAAAAGACTTAAAAGAACTAGAAATTCCAACATTCTACCATATGATCTCGCAAGATCCCTTTAGAATTCTCAATAGCCACATCTTTTGCGGTTACATTATGTATATGAGCATTTCCCTACATTATTCACAGAAAATATCACAAGATTACTGTGCCGGTACACTAAAGCAGCTCTAAATGTGCACTGTGCTATTAACTAAAGGATAAAATATGATAGAGCACTTTGAATTGTATATCACTGCATTCTTATTGCAAGTTTAACAGGATTGAAGAAAAAAGTCCTGAGAGTTTTACCTCACAAACTTTGAAGAAGTTTTCAGGATTCTCCCTCATGAAGTACGGAAGGCCCAGTAGAACCGCTGTCCTCTTCCTCTGATTAGAGCTCTGCTAATATAAATCACAGTTCACTTGTTAAACTTCTATCAAGATTGTTCGACTAGTCAGACTAAACTGTACAGCTGCTGCTAGTTGACATTTGAAATACTACTAGTATCTTTTACAGCAATCACTAAATTAAGCTGATGTCTAAATGTAATGTATTTATATGTATGGACCTTAAACTGTTTGTGTTAAGGATTTTTGTCAATTTAACATAGTACTATGGCTAAATACTCCAAAAAAGTATTGTCCAGACCTTAGCTGGGAAGGAAATATAGGGACCATACCTCTTGGAACTTTAATTGTCTACCCCTGTGATTAGAACGTTCAACGAGTCCATTGATCCACTGCTGAATTCAAACATGTTTTTGCATGTTGGCTGAGAGTGTACAGAGAGCCACTGCTCATATAACATAGGAATACTGAGATCTTTTGCATCTACTTGCACTTATATTGTATGTTAGTGTGGGCCAGCCTTTAGGCTGCTGTCACACTAATAACTAATGCACAGTTTCAATACACTGTTACAATACACGTGTTCTTTCTCCTATATTTGCATTGCATTTTTCCTTGCAAGCGCAAGACATGAAAGAACTCCATTCAGAACTTACGTGCCCATACAGAGAGCTAGTACTGAATGGAGTCTTTTTCATCTTCTTGCACTTGAATAGTTTAAAATTTTAAATGTTTACATTGGCAAAGCTTAAAAACATGCGCAAATAATAAGTGAATGAATCAGCACTGGCCAGATTGGGCAAGTGACACTTCTATCAACAGTCCCGTGTGTCTTTCATGAGCCATGAAAACTCTGTCTATCATAAAAAGTCAGTATTAATAAAATGAGGAATCGTAAAAAAAAAATTCCAGCAGGGTATCATGATACAAATATTAGAATTTTCTTGATGTAGATTTTCATTGAAGCCCAGTAACAAAGGAGTGCTGCTGTATAAATCATTTTTGACTTGCCTCTTCAACAAGAGACTTCCATCACATTTAGGAGTCCTGGAATTTCAGTGCCTCTCTTGGTGTTGTAAAATTCTAGGAGCTTTGGTAGGTGCTCATCAAGTCCTTCAAAGAATGCCCTCTTTAAATCAACAGAGACAAGCCTACTGAACTCAAGAGCAACCTGTTGAAGACAGATTTTAATTATTGAAAATGCACATAAACATTTATTTTACCCATAAAGTATAAGATCAGTAAATGTAAGAAATATGCTTTCTACTAATGTTGTAGTCAAGACCAAGAGATGGAGTCAAGACTAAGACTAATTAAAAAAATGAATTTTAAATATAAAACTGAAACTGCCAGTAGGTGTTGACACTAAATCACTCATTCAACCAATTTGTTCAAAGCAGCTGATTCATTTAGTAATGAAACACATTGCAGAAACTTGTCTAAAAATGTATCTAATAGTCACTTAATATTCTTGTTTATTGTACATTTGTATAAAATCAATATCACGTTCCTATTTGTGAAAACCTAACTCTTACTCTTGTGATATTGCTTAAATATATACTGTTATAATATAAAAAAGATTATTTAAGTAATTTTTTACAACCATATCTAGAATCCATTTATATGAATTTTTGGAATTTTACTTTTATAGAAACAATCCAGTAATGATTTTTAACAGTAACAAAAGCAATCACATTAGAAATAAGACATTAATCGCATTTTAAGCATGTAGTTTAACATCACGTAACATTAATGACGATAACACATAAAATTAAATGTCACTTACTTGTCTTTGCGTGAATAGTGCCGGCCATCTGTTTCTTATTTCTGAGACAGGGGGCTCATCTTCTATAATTTCTTTTCTTCTGGCACAGAAAGTTTGCTCCATGGCTGAATCAATTACATGACAGTCTGAGTTCTTTTTCCTCATCTCATTCTGCATATCTTTTCTGTCATTCTCTAAAGTAGCATAACTTGATCCAGCAGGCAAGTCAGGTAAAAAGTTGGTCTCTGATCTTCGTGGTTTCTTGACTTTAAATTTCTGTCCATCTGAAGCTGGTCGTTTTTCACCACCAACATTAAGCTCTGGACAGCCAGCATCACGAAGTTTACTCCGAAAATTACCCATTTTGAATTTAAGGCTGATTTTCCATCCATACCACCCTGTGGCCGATCCTGGTTCTTTAAGACATGGATGTTTCTGTACGAGAGCCCTTGCAACACACTCAAACTCTTCGTTGGATGGATAAGCCTTGTAAGAATAGATTGCAGTGGCAAGTTTGTCAAGAATTTCAGATTTTATATCCTTGGATATTTTGAGTAGTGAGCCATCTGTAACATGATGTTCATTTCCACGTTTCAAACGTAATTCTATATCGTATGAAAAGCTTGGAATTACAAAGGAAACAGGCCATTGATGTGAGCGACTACATGCTGCTACTAAACAAGGGTCTCTGTTGTTGGTACCCGAGTCAGATGATGATGATGACAAAATCTCTGTGTCTAATGTGACATCTGACTGTCCAGAGTCAGAGGGTGGTGCTCTACAAATAACTTTAAGTGTTGCCTTTTCAGCAGGAAGTTCACCAATATCTGTCAAGTTGCACAATGCATTGTCAAATTCAGGATCTTCGTACTGAAGTGTAAAATCACTTTGTATCTTCAGCTTGTTTTTCAGAGTTGACTGAAGAGATTCTATGGATTCTGGTTGATCAATGTAAACTTTTCTAATATCCTCAGGGGAAAAAATCACACGAAGAATCATTTTTTTTGCAGGTTCCTAAGAAGAAAAGAGCAACAGTAAATACATTCAATTAAGGAGAAATGTCTTTGGTGAAATCATCAGTTTAGTATGAAGTACTGTATATGAGGACAAGGGGTGATAATCGTTCAGTTCATCTGGGTACACTACTCTCAATTCAGAAGTGGTATTCTTAATTACTTCAAAGCATCTGAAATGCTCACTATACCATGCTGAGTATGGCTCTATGAGAAATGCCACTTTGCTCATGACAAGCAAAATTTTGACAAGCCTGCCAAAATCTGGAAGTCCACTGGTATACCCCACGGAGAGGAACATTCCCTCTGAATATCTGGTGCCACAGATGCATGCACTTGATGCAACAGATATAGATGTAGGCATATTGGCATATTTAGACTTAACAGCTAACTGAAATGGAAGATCAAGGCACTCGGTGGAAAGAACTGAAACGTGCTCAACTTCTACATCTGGCTTGAAAAGAGATGGCATGTCAAGGTGGTAGGCAAGTGTCATTTGATGTCGCTGGGCTAATGTAAGCATTACATTTTTAAAGTTTCCAGAGCCACGCATAACTTTTTAAAAAAAGCTGTGCTTTGCTTCAAATCGTATGGTCCAGAAATCAATCATTGGTCCAAAACATCTGATTAGTTCTGGATAGTGCTCAATGAAGTGGTGTTTCGGACGCAGTCTAAAGTCTGGGAATTGCTCTTGCAACAATTTCCGATGGTCTGATATTTTTGAGTCAAGGTAGTCCAAACTCTCTGTGGAAAACTGAGATGAGGCTAAAATCTCAACAATGTCTTTCAGTTCAAGAATCAAATTCCATGTTGCATCATTTTCTGGAACCTTTGAACCAATAATCAAAGGTAACAACCGTAGAAGGGTCCAATTTTCATGTCCATTGCCCCCTAAGGAACCTTTCAGTTGGAGTGATTTTAAGATCTGCTGTGGTTTGTTTGTTTTGTCAGAGAATCTGTATGGAAAAGACTGAATTGCGGCATTCAAATCATCCAAATTAAAATATTTCTTCTGAATCAATTTCTTTAAACAAAGACTTAGTTCCAGGGGTACAACACCTTCAAAAAAGTCATGGAGAAAGTCAGGAGGAAAGCCTCTGATGGTGGAGAAATGTGCAAGTCTGTTAAGAGCACAGTCCCTCTTAACACCATCTACTGTATGGCAATCCTTGTTCTTTTGCATCTGGGACAGAATCTTCTCATGTGACTCTTCAGTTCTCTTTGGGAATCTCCTCTCTCTAACCTCATGTGTCTGAATCTCATCACGCCCCGCCAAACAAAATCTGCAGAACTTGTCTGTGGAAAAGCTCTCTTGAAATCCAGCAAGTGAATGAGCACCTAAATTGTCTGCAGACACATAGAGTATTGTTCCTCTTATACTCTCACCCAGTGTCTGAACAAACACACCATGCTGTTCAAGTACTTCGACGTCAGAAAGAAGGGGTTCAAGAATTTTGTCGTATCCATACTCTTTGACATCCTTGGACTTGCATAATGTTGCAAGGTAGATGGATGATAGAGTAGACCTGTATCTTCCTGGAAGGTTTGTGATTACCCAGTAAATGGCACAAACTTTGTGTTTTTTTCTGGAAGTGCCCAAAGGGTTACACACTTCAAAGTCATCTACATAAAGCCCAAGGGCTATGCGTAATTGATCTGAAAAAAGGATCTTGTTTTCTTTGAAATACAGTCCATCCCTAAAAGTTTGAATTTTTTCAGGATGTTTACTTGGTTGATCTGACAGTAAAACTTTATCTAGGACATCACTTCTATTTAATAGCACAGTTAAAACTTTTAGAATCGGTACATACACAAATGTATTCTTCCGAGCAGCATCGAGAGTGTACTCTACAGGTTCAATCACTGTCATGTTCTCTTTGTAAAATTGTGTTCTCTTGTGAATAGAGCTAAGAGGACCCTTTTTGGATAAAAGGACTAGAGGATTTGTATCCAGGACAGTTTCTGTAATGGCAGCAATAACCGAGGAATCCAATGAACAGTTGTGTTTAATTAAGACTTGTCTGATAGACATCTCAGCAAGCTCTCCCACAGTACTACCAATGCTTCCAAGTTCTTCAATTATTACTTGAATGGCTGTCTTTGAGACATGTAAAACAGCTTCCATGCGCAGAAATAATAAAGCCAACTTATGTTTAATCAAGTCTGGACAGGAATGTGGTTGCCACTGCCCTTCGGTTGGTAGTCTGTCTTCAGTTTGATCATCCCTGAGTTCAATCGTTTCCTCAACTTCTTCACTTTGACATGAAATTAACTCCGCTTTAAAATGTTTGATATTGTGGGAATGATGACTTCTACTTCTGTGTGCCGCAAATGTAGAAAGAACAAGAGTTTGAAAACTGCAGTCTTTAAAGGGGCATTGGACAGTTTCGTTATTTTTCAGGTGAGTCCTCAGGTGGGAAAAGTACTGCTTTAAATTGCAGGCCTCCAAGAAACTGCAGAGGTTGCATTTCACCTGGGTATTCACATGATCTAACTTCCCATGACATCTATGCAAATGTCTTTTCAGTGCTAAGTGAGGACAGGTCCTCCCATGATGTCCGTGTTTTAATTTGTAATGTTGAATGATCATTTCCTTTTTGGCACTCTCAAAAATGCAGTACTTACAACTCCACTTCATCTTCACATCAACACCAACATACCTACAGCAAAAAGACACAATAACACTCTTAGTTATAGGTCTCTCGGGCTTTCAGTCAGCATTAACAAAGTTGCGATTCCGTTCTTATTTTGTCATTTCGGAGTTAACTGTGATCTAACTGAATGGTTGTTGTTTGCCAGGGTTATGCGATTTTCATTTTTTGAAGATCTTCGGGTGGAGCTACATAAATATTCATGAGTTTTCCACGCATCCGCACAAAAAAAATAGAAGAGCAGAGAATATTTTTAAATACATGAACCAACTACCATTTAATTTACTTATTGCTATGCTCTTCTGATACTTTTTACCTTATGAAGATTTTAAAACAGTCATACCTCAATAACTGAAATAATGTGCACAACCATATCACTGGTTAATAATTGGTTAATCACCTAATAAACATTTTGCAAACTACAGATGTTGCTCTCTGTCATGTTTTTTCTTTGACCAAGTGTTGTACCTGAATTATACACAATGATGGTCAATGATTCCATGTGGATCCATACCAAATGATTCATTCAGGTAAACAGTGCAACAAATAAGTTCGTTGAAACGATATTGTATATATTTAACTTTTTTTTGTCCATTTTGCTTTGATGGTGACTTTAAGAGCGAGTCCCTGTGCCCATTAATGTTTTAGCACATTGAAACAAATCGAATTACTCAACTTAAAATGCTGAAAAACATTGTGTGTAATTCGCAAGGTTTAATTACCAAGTAATTAACAAGGTTTCTTAAAACAATATGAACAAGGCCGCGATGAAATGGCGCGAAGTTGGCAATATCTAAACTCCGAACTATGTTGAGAACAGTGACATTTAAATTCATAGACGTATTAACAGTTACTCATTTTACCCTTCTCGATTAGTTTTATTGAATAATATCCAAGCATCATCGTGTAAACCTACCTTTATCTGGCGTTCTGCAGCCAAGCACGCATTCAACGACCGACTGAGGTGAAGTGAAAACCGGTTTGGACCAGTTCAGGTAACTTGATTGATTCAACAGGACTCAGAATCAGACAACGAATCTTCTGTGTAAAACAATGAAGCCAGATCCTTAAAAAAAGTTCAATTAATTCATGAACTTTAAATTAATCAATTAAATGTACGATTTCAATTAAATTAATCAATTAAATGTGTAATTCGCAAGGTTTAATTACCAAGTAATTAACAAGGTTTCTTAAAACAATATGAACAAGGCCGCGATGAAATGGCGCGAAGTTGGCAATATCTAAACTCAGAACTATGTTGAGAACAGCGACATTCAAATTCATAGACATATTAACAGTTACTCCTTTTACCCTTCTCGATTAGTTTTATTGAATAATTTTCAAGCATCGTCGTGTAAACCTACCTTTATCTGGCGCTCTGCAGCCAAGCACGCATTCAATGACCGACTGAGGTGAAGTGAAAACCGGTTTGGACCAGTTCAGGTAACTTGATTGATTCAACACGAGGACTCCGAATCAGACAACGAATCTTCTGTGTGAAACACTGAAGCCAGATCCTTAAAGAAAAGTTCAATTAATTCGTTAACTTTCAGTTAATCAATTAAATGTACGGTTTCAATTCAGAACAGAAACTTGTGAACAATATCCACAAATACACCGCGACTATGGATCACATTTACATGTGTGCTTTATGGATATTTAATATACCTTGTTTTTAACAGGAGATTATAAAATACTATTAACAAATAAAACATTTGCAACAACTTTCACAACTTTTGATATGTCACACTTACACTGTATCGTATCCATTCTTCTTTGTGGATGATGAGGTCCAGCATAAATAATCATCCGATTTCCTCGGGATTTTCTCGAAAATTCTCTGACGAACGATACAGCGAGTCATCTTGCTCGGTTCATATCTATGAATTCAGTGTCTCTGCTTCACTTGAATGAATGAACGAACTTAAGCAGATATAGCCTACTAATATTCAGTGATTTCAAATAAAATGATTATTTTTTATGTAATTATTTATATATATTAAAGTGTTGATAACTAAAAGCAATCACAAAGCAATTATATTAGCAAAGGTTAACTGATAAAATAAAAAAAGATTCAGGCTGAATCAGAAATCATTTTTGACATTTAACATTTTTATGCATTTGGCAGACGCTTTTATCCAAAGTGACTTGCTTTGCATTCAAGAAACACATTGACATTCTAATCAATTTTTGCTTTCCCTGGGAATCGAACCCATGACCTTGGTGTTGCAAGCGCCACACTCTACTGTTTGAGCAACAGGAAAGAACATGGAGGGGGGGGGGGATTTTTAGGGTGGAAATTACCCCCTAAACATTTTACATTTACATTTACTCATTTACCAGACGCTTTTATCCAAAGCGACTTACAATTTGAGATTTTTAATTACAATTTTTAAATATTCAATCACTATTCCCTATACATTATTCCATGAATGAGTGCACTCGATAACGTGATGGTTTCGGACACCACTATGGCTGTACCCTCAAATAATGCCATATTTGAGGGTATTGGTGGTGATTTCGGATTTTTGCAGAATTAAGTGATAAAATTGTGCAGTTGTTATAACTTGCGTTTTTAAGTTGAAGCAACAATTATACTTGTTCATTCAACTTTCAGCCTAGTTGAGAACAATTTATATGCAGAAAATCTAGTGTAGTTGTTTCAACTTACATTTTTTAGTTAAAATAACAAAGTACACTTGTTCATTCAACAGAAATTTGTGTACAGTTGTTTCGACATACAATTTTGAGTTGACACAATATTTATATTTGTTCATTCAACTTGCTGTCTAGTTGAGGACAAAGAAACTTAAAATTTCTTGTTGTCTGGACAAAGTAGTTCTCTCTACACATAAAAATAAGTTTAAATAACTATATCCCCAAAAAATTTTTTACAGTGCAGCCTATGGCAGCAGAATAATCACACCAGTGTAAGTTACAAACGGTTTATTGGGATACAGATACATCTATCGCAGTGCTCTAGGTTCACAAAATAAGAACGAGTTTAAGTTCTACAAATAAGATATAAATGAGAGTAACGGAAATTAATGTAGACTCGTGTCAGTTTAGTACGTTTATCTTACTTACAGTGAATGTCTGTAATCATTAACATCTGTAATCAACATCGCTAACAAAAACAGTTGTGGTTTTTCGTTTAAGATCTAATTACCTTTTCTCAATGTGGAGTTCTGAGTAAGCGTTGACTGGCATTTTCAGTTTCACGCAGAATGCGCATGCGTAGAAAAAACTCCGCCCACTGAAACCAAAAATTCCAGAAACCGAAAATCTCGTAACACCGGTACCACTTCTTCCACGGACCGGGGGTTGGGGACCACTGCTTTATAAAACATTATTTAACGCATGATTAATTGGATGTCAATTCTATGTTGTACAAGATCAACATTTTATAAATATTAAACGTAGGCTAATGATGATAAGCATACAAAGCTCAACGTATGAGTAAATGGGAAAATAAGGAATAAATAAAGAAAATTATTTTCAAAGACCAACTTACTTCAAGATGCTTTTTCAGATTAGATGTTGAATCCTTTGAAGCCGATAGAAGTTTTGTTGCAGGGGTAGACATTGTCACGATCGAATGAGGGGAGGACTCAGGTTGCCTTCTCTGCCATAATATAAATAGAAATGCCATACTGGACAAAAGCAGCATCCCCATTTCTTCAGGGAACGCTTGTGCCTGTTTGTAGGGTATCAAAATGCATCGGCACCAAACCTTCGCTCAACAGAAGAGTTCAGGTGGAAGAGGACACTGATAAGGTAAATGATTTTAGTGGTCATATACCAAGCAGTTCCATGTATGCTGGATACATATTTTAATTAGTTTGTGCCATTACATATGTATTTATTTTACCATGTGCCAGCAGACAACCATTGCGAGAGACCTTCATACAGCGTGGAGCTGCTAATCACAGACTCATGCTATCACATGACTCGTGATATGAAACAGCCTGCTTTTCTCCAGATGAACTGTGATGATCAACAACATGCCCTCAAGGTCCTAGGGACTGACTTCTCTGAAGCAAAGCATGACTTTTTATTCATATTTCGGTGTCAAGAGGACATGGAAACATTTGTGTCATACTGTGCTGATGAACAAGGACTGGAAGTTACTCAATCAGCGAGTGAGTGTATATTTGTGAAGGAATTAATAAATAAAATTGAATAAATGAATATCTTTATTTTGTGTTTCTTAAATACAGACATTTAAGCGTGATATTAGTTAAAGCTATCTTTTGAAAGTTAAATAGTAAATTGTAATTTGTAAAACTAATATACAAAGTCTTATGTACACATCTGCGTTTCCAAAAATGTGGTCTAACAAATGTAAACTAGTTTGATTAAATTCAATGATACATTTTACCTTTTGTGTGTGTGTAAATGCTTTATTAACAAATAGCATGTATAAGGATAACATTAATATTATATCATTCGCGGTACCAATCGTGTTTCCGGTACGGATCAAGTAGTCACAGTCACAACTCCTGCCATGATTTAACCGAAAGTCATTGACGGATTGACGTTAGTTCGGATGATTCAGGATCAGGACTGACGGTAAACTCGTTTTAACTTTTCATATAGGTAGCTGTAATTAATAAGTATTCGTAGTCAAATCTATTTTCTTCTGAGGCTTGTTGCATGAGCTAGTTCAACAAACTCTGAGTTTCAAGGAAGGCTTATCGTTGACAAACCCATACAAATCCAACCTGTTCAAAGCGCTTAATGTTTGAGTTTATGACAAACACAGAGGCTCAGAATTACTCCATATCTGAATCGCGTTTACATCCGAAAAGCCGCATTTGACCGAGTTTAAGACCGTTCTGATTCAAAATGCCCTAGAACCTGTAAGTCATCAAAAACGGATGACAAGCAGAAAAACACCATAGCTGATTCGTTTTTGACGGCGTTGAAGGCTGTTTTTCGTTACTTTTTAAGTCACTACTTAGTCCGAACCGGTTACACGATTGTTACTGCGCATGTGCGAAAATGCTGCTGCCTATTATCGCCAAATGTTCTTAGGACAACTTTCACTTTCCCCATTTGTACTGCGCATGTGTGTGATGTATAGTGACGTCACGTGATTGGGCGTGACAAATATTACGGGTATGATAAAAACATAAATATTTGTGACTTTATGTGCTAGTTCTGGCTAAATTTGGTATTCAGCCTTTGTTTTTTTTTGTTCAACAATGCCTTAATACAATCTGTTTAAAAAAAGCTGTAAAACATTTCCCTTGGTAAACATTATTTAACGTTTATGCTTGTCTGTTTTTTTATGTATTTGTTTTATTTTTGTTTATTAAATGTATTCCTGACTTTAGGTGACTCATTTTAAACCAGTAAAAAGAAAGTAGAGAAATCTTTGTTCTGACAATCTTCCCTATGAATTTTATCCATTAAAGGTAAATATAAGGAGTGAACAGATGAAGGTTAAAGAAATAAATGAATTTATTAAATAAATAACTCTATCCTGTTTTTTACTTAAGTGCAGAGATTTGTTAAAGTATCCTGAAAAAAAGTAAAACATATCTTTAGAAAATTAAATATTGAATGTAAACGAACAGTCACACACTTATACACATCTATCAAATGTTAACTATTTAACTATTAACCATTAGTTTAATTTGATTTAATTTTTCCATACAATCAACTTAACTTATGACACACATTAAACCTAGAACTATTTTACCAAAAATATTTGCCAAAAGAGAAAAGTAAAGAACTATTTCCTGTTTCGATCTGGCCGAAAAAGTGCAACTGCTGTAAATTTCTACATACAGTAATACCTTAAGATATGAGTAGATTCTGTTCCAGGACTGAGCTCATAACTCGAGACACTCGTATCTCAAATCATTTTTCCCCATAAGAAATAACAGAAAAAAAGTCATCTGTTCCAGATCTGTAACAATGGAAAACCCATTTACATTTTTTAAAAGCATTTTTAATTGCTATAGAGACATACACACACACAAAAAAGTACTGCGATCATATTTCTTGACAAATTCATGCTTCATTTCCTTGGTCATTATGCTTTCTTCTCACTACCATATTTACGACACTTTCTTAGGAATCATCACTGTTTTGAAGAATAAAATAAAAATAGAGAGAAAATCACCTACTTGCAGGATATGTACGGAAGTCAGTGAACACGTGAAGTGAACGAGCGTCAGTGTCTGTAAGTGTGCTCGTAGCTCAAATCTTTACTCGGATCTCAAAGCAAAAATTTGCTCCAAAGCTTTCTCATATCTTGGAAATACTCGTATGTCTGGACACTTGTACCTCAGGGTATTGCTGTACTTCAGACAGGAGGAGATCTGCGGCTAGATGGTGAACTGATAATCAGTGCCAAAGTTTTATGTTGCTTTACTGCCTTATTTATTTATTAGTTCTCTGACCACTGAATGAGTAAGAAAGGGGCAAACTGTATTTTCCCACATATAACCTGCATAATATAACGCACATAATCCGCACACTCAAATAGCCCGTGGGTTTTGGGGTTTTGTGTAAAAAATTATTGGCATAACCCGCACCCATAGATTGATGAACTTTTTTTGTGTAAGTTCACATTTCGAATTTCAAATGTGCTGAAGATCAATTTATAATGGTCCACAAAATTAGAGAATACTGTTGCCTCTGTGCATCGTATGGGGAAAAAGGAGGAGGGACGAAACCGACCGGTGGTTATGCAGTTCACCATGAGGCATTACAGAGATGAGTTTTGGCATCTAAAGGCCCAGTCACACAGCGAAAACGCATGAAGAACGCACGAATTACGCACAGATTTTCGTTTCTGCGCGGCATATGCGTAATTCGTCGGTGGAACCAACGAGGACCGTCAGTGATTGTAAGTGGATGTGCGTCGAAGGTGGTTTGTGCGTGATTTTGAGTTTTGAACGGTTCAAACATTTTTTTGCGTTATTCATGAGTCGGCGTGTGTAGTTTATGCGTTGAGTATGCGTGACATGCGCAGGACACGCGTCGGCTGTCAGTGCTTATGCGTTGGAACTGGTTCGAAAGCGCGCACGTCCATTGACGCCCCACCTTCATATCACTCATGAACCGCGCACCGTGGCGCACGTATCACGTTCATTCCACTTACAATGTGGATTCTGAAAGTGCTTGTTCGTGGAACGTTCGCAAAGCGTGCATGTTTGGACGCGCTCCGTCAGTGATTCATTCATCGGGCGTGCGCCAAATGTTTGTGGAATACTTTGGTTAATTTCTCGACGCACAAGCACGCACAAACCCAATCGATGCGTGGGGAAAGCATACTCTGCTTCAAGCCAGGCTGCTGCGTGCCTGCATACTACGGCACTGCTGCAGGCCTATCAAGCAGAGCTGCTAGGGGACCTCAACGAGGGCGGTGGTATCGGTCCGGAGGCAGTGGCAGAGCTGCGCCGGACCATGGATTTGTCTCTTCGGGCCACTAGGGAGACGGCCTACTCTGTTGGCCGCTCCATGGCAGCTCTGGTGGCCACGGAGAGACATTTATGGCTCAATTTATCGGCCACGAAGGATAAAGATAAATTTGTGCTAGTGGATGCCCCTCTGTCCCCTTCGGGCTTGTTCGGCAATGCCGTAAAAAGCGTCTTCGACAAGTTCCAGGAGGCGTCACGACAGCAGGCGGCGTTCAGTAAGGTTCTTCCCCGCCGCCCTCCACATGAGACCGCCGGTCAAGCGCGGTCTCAAAGCTCCGCATACAGGGCCGCTCAAAAGGAAAGTGTCGCTACCCGACTTCCTCCGGTAAACCCCGGAAGGTCGGACCGACAAGTCCAAGTTCAGCCTTCGGGCAAAAAGGGTGATTTGAGGGTTTTCCTTAACACTAAGAAGGCTAAGACAAAACAGTCCTGACGCCAAGCCGCAACAAGGTGGTGTCTCCCGTGTGCATTCCACCCGAGTTTCCGGAAGCCCCGGCTCAGTGGTGAATATGTTCACAGTACCAGAGACCAGCCCCGGGAGGCTGGTTCCCTTAGTAGAGTTCCAGAATGCGTGATCACGGCTACCGGGTATCTCTCAGAACACCAAGAAGAGTGTACTTTCTCCCACGCAGAGAACCACTTTCTTGGGAGTCATTTGGGACTCAGTGGCCATGTCTGCTCGGCTCTCCCCCAAGCGCATCCAGGCCGTTCGTTTAGCCGTTAAGAGCATCAAGCCGGAGGTCATTCTCGTCTCACAACGAGTGACACTCTTAGGGCTGAACACCAAGAAGAGTGTACTTTCTCCCACGCAGAGAACCACTTTCTTGAGGGTCATTTGGGACTCAGTGGCCATGTCTGCTCGGCTCTTCCCCGAGGGCATCCAGGCCTTTCGTTCAGCCGTCAAGAGCATCAAGGGGCCAGCCAATCACGGTGAAACACTTTAGAGGGTGTTAGGGCTCATGGCAGCAGCATCCAGCATTATCCCACTGGGCCGGCTGTACATGAGACCCCTGCAGTGGTGACTGAAAACCAAGGGGTTCTCCCCGAGGGAAAACCGCTTCGCACAATCAAGGTCACGGGGCGATGCCTACGCACCCTGTGCAATAACTCTTGGTTCCCTTCTTATATGGAGCAGATTTGGGACAGATATGGCAAGGCACAGGTTGACCTGTTTGCCTCCGTAGAGAACACTCACTGCCCTCTGTGGCTTTCGTTTGCACATCCAGCGCCTCTGGGGCGGGATGCCGTGGTACAGGCGTGACCGAGGCTACGCTTGTACGCCTTTCCCCCGATCACTCTGCTCCCGGGAGTTCTGGCCAAAATTCAATGGGACAAGGTCCGTCTAAGCCACTGGCCCACCTGAATATGGTTCTCAGACCTCGTGTCCCTCCTCGACGGGGTTTCCACTCAGGAGGGACCTCCTGTCCCAGGCGGAGGGTTGCTTACCCCCGCCCAGAGCTAATGAGGCTGTGGGTTTGGCCCCTTAGGGGGTCCAGCTCATAGGATCCAGTCTCTCAGCTGAGGTTGTAGAGACCATTTTTCAGTCCAGAGCTCCCTCCGCGAGGAAACTCTATGCCTTGATCTTCGGTCTTGGTGTACCGAAAAGCAGGTGAACCCAGTAACCTGTCAAGTAAGGCAAAGTTCTGGAGTTCCTGCAAGTAAGATTGAGGCAGGGCTGTCCCCCCTCTACCTTGAAGGTTTATGTGGCTGCCATAGCGGCTTGCCATGTACCTCTGTGTGGGGTGCCCTTGGGCAGGGACCCCCTAGTCACTCGTTTCCTCCGTGGCACACTAAGGCTGAGACCTGCGGCGCAGACTAGGGTGCCTACCTGGGACTGGTCTGTGGTACTCCAAGGCCTGTCCCAGGCACCCTTTGAACCTTAGATGAGTTCCCTATCGAGCTCCTCTCTTAAGACCCTTCTTTTGCTGGCTATTGCCTCGCTTAAGAGTTTCGGGGATCTTCAGACCCTCTCGGTGGCTCCCTCATGCCTCGAGTTCGGCCCGGGATGGAGAAACCTTTCTCCACCTGATGCCAGACTATATCCCCAAGGTTCCCACTAATGTGGCTCGGTCTATCACGCTGCAGGCCTTCTGCCCTCCCCCCATTTGGCGATCATGAGCAGGAGCAGGAACAAGGTCTGTCCAGGTCTGGACCAACTGTTCGTTTGCTTTGGGACCCCTAAGGGGGCTCCAGCTTCCAAGCAAACCCTTAACAAACCCTCTGCTTAGATGGATAGTCGAGGCTATCTGTTTAGCTTATGAGTCGACCGGACATGCTTCTTCTTGATGGTCCGGGCCCACTCCACTGCACTCCACTCCGCGTGGCGGCATCCAAGGCCCTCCTTTTTGGAGTTTCCTTGTCGCATGTTTGTCTGGATGGTCCTCGCCGCACACATTCATGAGGTTTTACCAATTGGACCTCGATTCCGCCCCAGGAACCAGGGTGCTCTCTCAAAGAGCTGGGACACACCTAGACACATAGATTTTCCTTATTTGTCTGCATTCTATGTTAAATAACAGAGTTGTGCCATAGACCATAAACCACTATTTAACCATATTTACACCAGACCTATTTTTACCTAAAATACCCAAAACAGAAACAAGCAAGAGAAAAGTCTGTAAAAATACTTTATTAATCACAAAGTCATCTAACATATTGGCTAACTATAAACTCATTCATTATTCTATGTTTTTTTTATTTTTTATAAATGTTCAATCACATATTGCAGCATTCGGTGAAGTCCATTAATGGTACTATTAAAACAACCTCCAATTAAATATTCTAGTAAAACCCACGAAATTGTTTCATTTTAGTGTCAAAATTCAATGTATAATGCATGTTCTCTCCAAATCACTCATTTAGCAGGAAAAGAAGCAGACGTTTGCTTGTAAAATGACTGAGTGTGAGGAGAAAGCAGAGGAAGAGGCATCTGTTCACATTCAGAGAGTAGCATCTCCAGGACTCAGCCATGTGTCTATGAAGAGTAACAGATCCATTGATTATCCACCTAAAATCAGTGATGGACCATCTTCAGGATTCAGCCATGTGTCTATGAAGAGTAACAGATCCATTGATTATCCACCTAATATCAGTGATGCCACCTGATGGACCTGCTGTGACCTCTGACCCTGTGTAAGTATCAAGTCATCACCTTTATTTATATAGCGCTTTTTACAACACAGATTGTTTCAAAGCAGCTTTACAGTGGTCACAGGAAAACAATAAAAAACAAAGTTTTTGGTTGAACAGCATCTCTTGAAGAGCAGGCCAGTCAATAATATTGATGAATATTAAGTGTTACCAACTTGTTTTCCCATTTTGTTTAATTTATTTTATTTGTTCATTTATGCAGGCCTGCACTCTTTATATGTACATTTTCATTGCATCGACGGTAACGTACGTATATGTGTATATTTTGTCACTGGTATTCTATCATTAAGAGTAAACTATTTCAATTGTGTAAACTGACTGCTCTTCATTACTCTCATGGCCACTGGACATCAAATGTGGTAATCGACCCTCTGATACGGTTGGCATTGTATTAGTAATTGGTGCAATACAGTTCCCTTCAAACATTTAATGGTCCTTCGAGCTGGATGCTATAACTGTATCAGACATGATGTCCAGACACAGAGAGAAAATGATAGAGGATGATGCAGTCCGGCCACGTAGATTTGCCTGACAGCCGTTGTATCTTCAGTACTATGAGGTTAGTTATCCTAAAAAGCACCTTACATTTGCAGATGAGCAGGTTAATACTGTAACACACGCTGATGTTCTTTCCTGTATTCGTGAAATGAGAACGGAGAGCAAACAGGTTCGTCAGGACGTTAAACGCATCTCAGATATAATTGCTACTTCTTCTTCGTTAGTTCCGCCACAGGCTTTATCACCTATGCTGTGTTCTCCGAATTCTGAGAAAGGGTTGTTACGCAGATGGCAGTTAATACTTTAGACCACTGTTCCCCAACCTTTTTTGTGCCGCGGACCAGTAAACGCGTGTTAATTTTGCAGACTTTCGCGAATTCGATCTGCGGCTTTCGCGAATTCGATCTGATTTCATCCACGGACCGCTCCGCGAAATCGTTCCACGGGCCGCTCTGCGAAATACTTCCGAGGTTGAGGTTGGGGACCACTGCTTTAGACTCACATCTGCGTGATCGAAGTCTCAGTCAGTCTGAACAAGTTCCGATGGTGCCCCCTAGGGATGAGTCGCTGCATGCACGTTGTGATAGTCTTCAAGATCTTATTGATCATTTAAAGCGAATAGGTAGACTGAGCGAGAGCCAATCACATTCAGGCCATTCAACACCTCAGTATACTGAACCCCCTAATACAGTGGTCCCCAACCCCCGGTCCGCGGATGAAATGGTACCGGGCCGGAACCGGAAATTATATTATTTCCAATTTACGCAGCGGAGTTGAGCGGCTGCAAGCGGCTGTGGCTTTGGCAGTGAGGAGGTGTGTTTTGCTTCCCCGTCAGAAGCTGGGTTTTGCCGATATTACCCCCCCCCCCCAGGTCAACAGTTCAGCAGAGTATCACATGTTTCAAATACTGATGGATCACTTGAAATGGGAAGATGCTCTTCTTGTTGAAGATTCTTACAGCTACAGTCGTTCTCCGTTTAGTGACACTATGCAAGCTCTTACCGACATGTTCCCTTCAAACACAGTGCATGATTATTATATTGACAACATTTTAGGTCCGACGTAAAATTAAGATTGTGACACTCAAAATATTTAATCCAGTTCCATCGGATTCATGAGGCCTTCACAGGAGAGGGTGTAGTACAGGCACTGTCTCTGCAGACACTTTAGGGCTGTGTTGTGCTTGTGTCAAGGTGCACGTCCTTCATCTGATCTGGAAACGGCCCGGATCCGGCTGAACCTCTTCTTATGATGTAACGAGTACATCAGGTGTAATGGGAAGTGTTCCCAGTACCTACTGACATAAATTTGAATTTTAAAAAAGGTGTTTATATGTATCTGTGTTGTGCATGCCAGGTTGAAGAAATGTGTTTTTTAGTCTAGATTTAAATTGCAAGAGTGTGTCTGCTTCCCGAACAATGCTAGGAAGGGTTAGAGTTTAAGTGGTAAATAGGAAAATGATCTACTGCCAGCAGTTGATTTTGATATTCTAGGTACAGCATTATCCACTGGCCAGAATTTTGGAATAGACGTGAAGGACTATAATGTGTTAAGAGATGCTCAAGTACTGGGGTGCTAAACCATTTAATGCTTTATGGGCTAAAATGCTCATACTTTCTAGTAAGAACTCGAGCTGTTGCATTTGGACCATCTGGAGTTTGTTTATTAAGCGTGCTGGGCAACCACCCAATAGAGCATTACAATAATCTAGCCTTGAGCTCATGAACGCATGAACTTTTTGAGACAATATGTCATAATTTAGACATTTTAAAGATTGAAGAATTCTAGATACATGGCTTTCAAATGCAAGCTTGACATTAAAGTGCACACCCAGGTTTCTAACTGATGACGAAGTCTTGACGGAGCAGCCATCGAGTGTTAGACAATAGTCTGTTACTTTACGCAGAGCTTTTTGGTCTAGTAATTTAGAATTTCTGTTTTTTCAGAATTAAGTTGTAGGAATTTACTAGTCATCCATTTTTTTAGATCTGTTATGCCTTCCGTTACCTTAGTGAATTTGTACATTTCATCAAGATGAGAAGAGCTATAGAGTTGAGTATCATCAGCGTAACAGTGAAAGCTAATGCCATGCTTCCTAATGATATCTCCCTAAGGTAGAATGTACAGGTTGAAAAATACTATAAAGTAAAATCTGAGCCCTGATAAACTCCATACTGGACTTATGGTCGATATAACATCTATTAATTTACTGCTACGAACTGTTAATTTTCAGATAAGTCTGATTTGTACTATGCCAATGCAATTCCACTAATGCCAACATAACTTTCGAGTCTATTCAAATGAATTTTGTGGTAGATGGTATCAAATGCCGCACTAAGATCCAGTAACACTAACAGAGATTCAACCACGATCAGATGATAACAAATCAAATAATAGCAAATCGTTTGTAACTCTGAGGGTTCACTCACAAACTCTAGCTGTAACTAGTTAACTCTGTAACTAGTTGTAACTCGAACTCCAACAATATCATTCACTATCTGCTGTTACCTAAACTTGGAAGGTAACGGTGACTTTATGCAAATTGCTGAGGCAGATCTGATTTTGAGATTGTCAAAGCTCTTTTTAAATGTTTTTATATTAATGCTAAAAATGACAATAAAAGATTCCTCATCAGAGCTCTCAGATCCCTACTGACGAAGACCTGTATTACCACAGTAAGTTCAGTTTGTCTAAAGGAAATGCTGCAGGTATTGTTTTTCACTCCTACGTCTGGGGTTTTCCTTCCATTAAAAGTTTGTACAGCCAAGAACTAAAAAAACTGTATAAAAAATAAAATAAAAACTGCAATTTTATGGTGTAATCATTGAGGATGCCCCGATCAAGTTTTCTTTTTTGTCCCTTTTCCAATCCAAGTCATTTAATATTGATTATCTACCAGTACAGCATACCAATCCGATATTTGTATTTAGATAAAAAGCACAATTAATCAGAATGACAGTTCATAACACCAGTAGTGCCTGTGTGTGTGTGTCATTGTATATCATTTTGTAAGAAATTAGTGAAATTCCACGTCGCAATATTGAGAGAGCCTGTGGATATCACACAAGCATTGTGCAAACTTTGAATGATGCTGGAGAAGATGTCTGATTATTCTTTACATAAACTAAAAGTAAAAACTGACAGAACGTTTGGCAACTGATTCTTTATTAATGGCGCATGTTCTCTTAGAGACATTGAGAGTTTAATCCAATTTATTTTCTTAATATTTTTCTTGTGGACAATAATTAAACAATATCTGATAGCTGATGATTTGGCCATAATCGAAACACAATGTCATTGTCTTATCGGCACAACCGGCAACAAACTGCTTTGTCAAAATCCATATGAATGAGAATAAATAGGGGAGTAAAAAAGGAGGTAACCAGGAAGGACAGGTGGGGCAAAATGAACCAATAATCTAAACTTGAATGACAAAACAATCACATGGTGTCTTTCCAGAAAGCAGGTTATGTGACATCCAGGTAACTTTTAGGGTATGTAAGCAGCCATAGTAAGTAACCTTACTCTCTATACAAAACCTGATCTTGATCCTAAGTACAGGTTCTGGTCATATAATTAGAATATCATCAAAAAGTTGATTTATTTAACTAATTCTATTCAAAAAGTGAAGCTTGCATATTATATTATTTAATTACACACAGACTGATATATTTTGAATGTTTAGTTCTTTAATTTTTTTTATTATAACTGACAGCTAAGGAAAACTCAAAACTCAGTATCTCAGAAAATTTGAATATTGTGAAAAGGTTCAATATTGAAGACGCCTGGTGCTACACTCTAACTGATTAGCTGACACCTGCAAAGGCCTTTAAATGGTCTCTCAGTCTAGTTCTGTTGGCTTCACAATCATGGGGAAGACTGCTGACTTGACAGTTGTCCAAAAGACGACCATTGACATCTTGCACAAGGAGGCCAAGACACAAAAGGTTATTGCAAAAGAGGCTTTCTGTTCACAGAGCTCTGTGTCCAAGCACATTAATAGAGAGGCGAAGGGAAGGAAAAGATGTGGTAGAAAAAAAGTGGATAAGCATTAGGGATAACCTCATTCTGGAGAGGATTGTGAAACAAAACCCATTCAAAAATATGGATAGGTTCACAGAAAGTGGACTGCAGCTGGAGTCAGTGCTTCAAGAACCAATACGCACAGACGTATGCACAGATGTCGCATTCCTTGTGTCAAGCCACTCTTGAAAAACAGAAAGCGTCAGAAGCGTCTCGCCTGGGCTAAAGACAATAAGGACTGGAGTGCTGCTGAGTGGTCCAAAGTTATGTTCTCTTATGAAAGTATATTTTGCATTTCCTTTGAAAATCAAGGTCCCAGAGTCTGGAGGAAGAGAGGAGAGGCACACACTCCATGTTGCTTGAGGTCCAGTGTAAAGTTTCCACAGGCTGTGATGGTTTGGTGTGCCATGTCATCTGCTGGTGTTGGTCCACTGTGTTTAAAATCGATGGGGTATTGTGAAGAGGAAGTTGCGATTATGCCAGCCCCAACAATGCAGAAGAGCTGAAGTCCACTATCAGAGCAACCTGATAGTGATAATCTAAAAATCCTTTCTTTGCATTGGTCTTAAGTAATATTCTGAGGTACTGAATTTGGGATTTTCCTATGTTGTCAGTTATAATCATCAAAATTAAAAGAAATAAACATTTGATATTCATCAAGTAGTATGTAAATTGGGATTAAACAAGACAAGTATATGGCACACTTTTTCTTAGTTTCCATTTCCGTGGTGATACTGGTGATGTGTGGCTCTGTTGAGAATGTCTTGTGTTAATCGTGAACATACTCTGGGTTTAATGAACTTACTCCTGGATGCATTTTTGGATCCAACATACCTTGAGTAAGCATGGTTTGGATTAATCAAGCAAAAGTTCAGGGTGTGTTTGATTATAAGATGACCCTGCTTTCTGGAATACCCCTGTGGAAAATCAAAAAGTCTACTATATATACTACTATACAAGTACAAGCTTTCTTGTAGCTCAATCAGTAGAGCATTGGTGTTTATGACGCCATGGTCATGGGTTCGCTCCCAAGGAAGGCAAGAACTGATTCAATGGGTTCCTTGAATGCACTGTAAGTCGCTTTGGATAAAAGCGTCTGCCAAATGCATAACTCTAAATGTTGTTAGTCACCAGCAGGACAGCAGCTCCAGAAAAACAAAACCAGTTATTCACAAATGAAGCGGAAACAATGCAACCTTGGTGACCTTTCAGGCCTTCCCGCTTAATCTTTTCTAATAATACTGTAGATCCCAAAGCATTCTCTCTTTTTCTAGTGATATTCCTCTGAGCTTTTCTCTTTTCTCAGCCATCTCTCTTTCTATAGTTCGTTCTTCACTCTCTCTTCTGCCACATCATCAGTGATGCGCCCCCTACTGCTGATTGACTCTCTCTCTCCCCTCCCCTATAATCAGTGATATGCCCCCTGTTGCTGATTGGCTACAAGTGTGTTTTGCTGCTCGAGCGAATCCACTTTCAACATTTTTCAGAAATTGTTTCTACACCTTTAATGAGAGGATTCGTGCAGAATTCCACACTGAACAAAAATACTTGCGTTTTGAATGCCGAGTGGATTACAAGAGATTAATAAAAATGTCTACCCGGTTGAAGACCCTTCTATTGCAGCTATAGAGAATAGGGGGGGATTTATGTGCCCATTTAATCACAGCATTTTATGATCAATTATGTACATAAACAAAAATGGAATTTGGATATTAATAGTTAATTCTAATGGATTATAACAAATTATTCATAAATAATGCCGCTTGATTCGGCTTCTAGAATTCTAGAATTAAGTTCAAAGAGCTTTCGTCTGTCCACCAAACAAACCTTGAGATATGAACTCTTAGAAAGACTATCCTTATGGCCACAAAGAATGATATTTTTTGTGCTAAAGTATAAAAGCACTGAGCCACTGTCCATATGTTACAAAGCAATGTTGATTATAAATGTTGACATAAATAATGTCAATTATTTTTTATTTTTTTTATTGTTATACAAATTCTAGTGTTGACAAGTTATTTTAGTAGAGAAGACAGGTAAGACAAACTACCGTACAAGGAAGCAACATAAAATAATAATAAAATCTTTTTTTCCCAGTATTACCAGCAAGAAGAGAAAAAGAGCAGCATCTCCAGTCTCTGGCTGTGTGCATATGAAGAGTAACAGATTTGTTGGTCTGCCTCCTGATCTCCGTGATAGACCTGCTGTGACCTCTTACCCTGTGTGAGTATCATGTGCAAATCTCATGTTTCAGTCCCCTGTATTTAGTACTATAGAGGTGCTTATTGACCCACTCAAAGTATAATAATTTAGGGTGGAACATTTAACATAACATTTAACATTAATCCACACAGATATTACAAAAAATACTTATTTTACTTCTGGATTATGTATCTAATAAGAGTACATAAACTGATGTTCTTTTTAATAACAAACAATAAATAATTGTAAAATTTAAAGAAAGAATCAGAAAGGCATTTGTTTATTTATTTCGTTGTTAAATTGTGCTTCTTAGTCTTTTAAGTATGCAGGTCCTAATCTACCTTAAATTGCCTGCTGTGCATCATTCATTTATAGCAGTATTTCTCAACTGGTGCGACGGGAGTGTGCAGTAAAATAAATGACAAAGCATTCCAAAAATGTGATGCTCAAGTTAAAATAAGTTAAACAAGTTGAAAGAAATAACATGTCTCTAGACCTTGCAGGGTTTTTTGCCGTTCCACTGACTTGCGTCTCACGTTGTCTTGATTCAGTATCTGCTGTCAGAAAAGATGTCAGGCTATATGTCTGTGTCTGTCTTACGTTATTTTTGTAACTTGTTATGGACTGTTCACACAGAATACATACCTTTTAAAAATGGGCCGTACCTTTAAAAATGCTAGATGACCAGATGTACTCTCTCTTAGCCCTCTTTATGAGGTCAAAATGAAGATTGTACAATGTCATGGTGACATTGTCAGTTACCAAAATCACCAAGAAGTACCAATAAATTATGTAAGTGTACATCTTGTATTAACTGGAAAGATTTGCAATAAGGTTTGATGTTCACTCTTTTCCTCAGGGTCATTATCTTTGTTTTATTAACCATTAATATTAGTATTGTGTATTTACCATGATAGCTGGAGTTTATGTATCCTTATTCTTACATATCCCAAAATACCTCAAATTCTATATTTTTGATGACTGTGGTGCCTCATACCAACTTACTAACTAGTTTGGGACTGCTATTTAAAAGCCTTACTATATAATACTGTTAATTCATTAGATTTAGTGAAATTCTTACAATTTATATATGCATGTTAAGTAAAGTTGTCTGATACTTGTATGTGTTAACCGTTTTTGAGAAATTAATGTACTTGGTTCAAATTCCTAGAAATTTGGGTTCTGAAAATTTGGGTCGCATGACCAACCTAGTTAAGAACCATTGATCTATAGTGTGTGTATGTGTGTGTATGAAACCATATTGTAGCTCTGTCAACATTCCTGATCAATCTTCTTAAATATTATGAATGTTCATATCATATTAAAATTGAAAAGGCATAATTTCAGTCACTTGTCTCCTGAAGCCATAAGAGATAATTAATTCATCGCTTTAAACTGTTTATTCAAAGCAATGATAAAACTTGACTGTATTTTTTTTCTCAATAACTCACAATTTTTATAGATCAAATATGAGCAAAAAGCATTGTGCATGTATGTATAGTTTAGTAAAAAGAGCTGAAGCTCTGATCACACAGAGTACTTTTCCATTTAAAAATATGAGATATAGTAGAATTGAGGAATAACTTTAAATCTCAATGTTCGGCTCAAAGTGAGTTGAATTTCTTTGAACTTTACACAGCTTTCTACACGTGCAAGACGTGAGTGCAACTTTCAAAGATGGACAAGTGGTGCAAAAAATACAGAACCATTTTAAACGTGAATGTGCATCAGCTCTTATTATGTAGCATTGCATAAACGGTTCATTGTGGTGCTAGATGTTGTAAACTGGTGCATGTTTTCAAATTATTTTAATGTATTAACATACTAGTTAAATGTTTTACTGTTTAATATGTCGCACATCAGACATGAAGCGCTGCAATATGCTGGAGCTAATGTCTTGACTATACACAGAAAGATTGAAATAGAAATAGATATTTAAAAAAAACCTAGAGTGTAGTTGCTCATACAGTGGTATGAAAGTTTTTTTTTTTTTTGCATGTTTGTTACACTTAAATGTTTCATATCTTCAAACTAATTTAAATATTAGTCAAAGATGACACAAGTAAACACAAATTGAAGTTTTTTAATTATGGTTGTTATTTTTAAGGGAAAACTAAATCCAAACCAATGAGTCTTTTACAGTCTCATCTTTACAGAATTGTTGTAATTAAGCCACATTGGAGAGTTTTCGAGCATGAACTGCTTTTTTAAGGTCATGCCACAGCATCTCAATAGAAGTCAGGTCAGGATTTTGACTAGGTCACTCCAAAGTCTTCATATAGTTTTTCATTAGTCATTCAGAGGTTCTTGCTGGTGTGTTTTGGATCATTGCCCTGCTGCAGAACCCAAGTTCGCTTCAGCTGGAGGTCACGAACAGATGGCCGGATATTCTCCTTAAGGAGTTTTTGGTAGACAGCAGAATTCTGGAGCAGCAAAACATCCCCAGATGTTTTTCTGAATTGCAGTGTTAATTTTACGCCAGATTAATGGGACACACATCTTCCAAAGAGTTAAACTTTTGTCTCAACAGTCCACAGGTAATTCATCAAATCATCCAACAAATATTTTCTGCCAAAATGGAGATGAGCCTTAATGTTGTTTTTGCTCAAGTGTTTTTTGTCTTTTTGACATGGATGTTGTTGTGGGGTCTTTTGTGACCTCTTGAATGAGTCGTTACTGCTCTCTTGGAGTAATTTTGGACAGCCAGCCACTCCTGAGAAGGTTCACCACTGTTCCATATTTTTGCCATTTGTGGATAATGGATCTCACTGTGGTTCGCTGGAGTTCCAAAGCTTTAGAAATGGCTTTATAACCTTTCCCAGACTGATGGATCTCAAATACTTTCTCATTTGTCCTTGAATTTATTTGGATCTCGGCACAATGTCTAGCTTTTGAAGATATTTTGGTCTACTTCACTTCGTTTGGCAGGACCTATTTAAGCAAATGCTTGATTGAGAGAAAAGGTGTGGCAGTAATCAGACCTTGGTGTCGCTAAAGAAATTTGATAAACCACAGTTAAGTAATGTTTTAACATGGGGGAGGGGACACATTTTAACATTGGGCCATGTAGGTTTCTGTTTTGCCTTAATAACAACCTTCAATTGCAAGCTGCATTTGGAGTTTACCTGTGTTATATTTGACTAATATTTTAATATGTTTGATGATCTGAAACTTGTGTGATCTGAAAAAGTGTGACAAACATGCAGAAAAATACTTTTTTTATTTCAGTTAGTATTTTATTTCAAGAGGATTACTAGTGGGTATGTTTAGGGTTGCCGTTTTTGCATTCAAATGTGGATTTTTATTTGAAATTTGATGAATATTCAAACTTTAAAATGATTTATTTTGATTTTATTTTAACTGTCCTACAGTATTTTTCCTAGAGCAGAACCTTGAGGAACTCTGTCATATCATGAAATGCATTTAGTTTATTAATAAACTAATAATAATAATAAATGCATTAAGTTTAAAATAAGAAATTACAAGTTTATTAAATTAACACTTCTTTCTAAACATGGTGTGTTTTCAAAAATATTGTTTAATTTTAGAGACATTTAAATGTTCTTTAATTAGATAAAGATCAAACCTGTTTGTTTTTGTCTCTCTGTTCATCTTTCTTTTTTCAGTGGTTGGAGAGCAGACCATATCAAATGTGTGTCCTGTCAGACCAGCACACCTTCCTCCAGTCAAAAACACATCAGTCATCATGACACAGAAGCAGCCCTGCAGCTCGATTCTCTCCAACCAGTGCATGATAATCTTCAGAGAGTCAAACACCAGCACAAAACCAGCATGAAGAACAAGTGTGAGAGCTTATTTGAGGGAATCAAACTACAAGAGAATCAGACTCTCCTGAACAGGATTTACACACAGCTGTACATCATAGAGGGAGAGAGTGAAGGAGTGAATGAAGAACATGAAGTGCTACAGATGGAGAAAAGTTACAAGACACTCCAATCAACTGCAATCACATCTTTAATCCTTCACCTGAACCTGGATATGAGGAGAAGAGAAGAGAGAAGAAAGATGAAATCAAGACTGTTCTTACTAAAGGCATCGCTGGAATTGGGAAAACCGTCTCTGTGCAGAAGTTCATTCTGGACTGGGCCGAGGGAAAAGCCAATCAGGATGTAGATTTCATGTTTGTTCTTCCGTTTCGAGAGCTGAACTTGATTAAAGATCATCAGTACAGTCTTCACACACTTCTGCTGGACTTTCATCCTGAACTTCAAGATCTAGACTCAAAGATTTATGATGAATGTACAGTTGTGTTCATCTTTGATGGTCTGGATGAAAGCAGAATTACATTGATGTTTTCAGACAGTGAGAAAGTTTCTGATGTGTCTGAGATTTCATCAGTGGGTGTGTTGATGTCAAACCTCATGAAAGGAGATCTGCTTCCCTCTGCTCTCATCTGGATCACCACCAGACCAGCAGCAGCCAATCAGATCCCCTCCAAAATACATCAACCGTGTGACAGAAATTCAGGGATTCAATGACCCTCAGAAGGAGGAATATTTCAGGAAGAGAATCAGTGATGAGCATCAGGCCAGCAGAATCATCTCACACATCAGAAGAGCAAGAAGCCTCCACATCATGTGTCACATACCCGTCTTCTGCTGGATCTCAGCCACTGTGCTTCAAAACATCCTGAATCAAGATCTCAGTGCAGAAATCCCTCAAACTCTGACTGAAATGTACATCCACTTCCTGCTCATTCAAACTCATATGAGGAACCAGAAGTATGAAGAGAGAGATCCAGAGAAACTCCTGCAGTCCAACAGAGACGTGATTGTGAAACTTGCTGAACTGGCTTTCAATCAGCTGATGAAGGGCAATGTGATGTTCTATGAGGAGGACCTGAGAGAGAGCGGCATAGACGTCACTGATGCCTCAGTGTATTCTGGGATTTGCACTGAGATCTTTAGAGAGGAATCAGTGTTTCATCACAGGAAGGTTTACAGCTTTGTACATCTGAGCTTTCAGGAGTTTTTTGCAGCACTGTATGTGTTTTTCTGCTTTTTACACAAGAACAGTGAAGTTCTGAAAATGTTCCTGACAGGAAAATCCAGAACTCAATCTGGGGATGTTCCTCTGGATGTGTTTCTGAAGGAAGCAATGAATAAAGCCTTGAAGAGTAAAAATGGACACCTGGATCTTTTCCTTCGATTTCTTCATGGTGTCTCACTGGAGTCCAATCAGAGACTCTTACAGGATCTACTGATTCACACAGAGAACAACCCAGAGAACATCAAGAAAATAATCCAAAACATCAAACAAGGTCAAAAAAATAATGTCAGTCCTGAAAGATGGATGAATCTGTCACACTGCTTGATTGAGATGAAGGATAATTCTGTTGTTAAAGAAATGCAGTCATTTTTGAAATCTGAAACGACACGGAAAAGTATTTCTCTTGCACAATGTTCAACTTTGGCAAACGTGATCCTGATGTCAGATGAGGTGATGGAGGAGTTAGACGTTAAAAAGTACAACTTCAAATCAAAAGAGGGTAAATGGAGACTGTTACCTGCTGTGAGGAACTGCAGAAAAGCCATGTGAGTGTGACAATATAAACATAATTGTATTTGATAGAAGTTGATGGAAAGGATTATTTTTATCTTCCCCCTTACTGGAAAACGTAGCTTTTTTTTTAAGTAGGAGGCTATTTTCTGTGTTCAATCAATTAAACATTCATTGGTTGCACTTTTAAATTTTAAAGTAGTCATAGTGTGCTCTTTTTTTTCCATTATAGTGGAAGTTTTGTATAAACAGGATAAAAGAACATTGAGACATCATATTCCTAGTGAATTGAAAGTATTTTATAGAAACTAAATTCACCAGATAGTTAATGGAAAAAAAGCATGATCTTTTAAGATGAACCTGGATAACCAATGCATTCAATCAGAACAAACATGGCAAAAAAATGAATGAGAAACATTTAATAAAACACTAAAACCAGATGCCCAAATTCCAACTTACAAACATATCCCTTCAACTCACACTCTTGTTGAGCACGCTGCGATATAAAAAATAAGGTTATGGGCACATATATTTACAGATACAGAGTCCATTAAACCACTCACACAAACCTCAGCTAACTGAAGAGTGGCTGTGCCTCATTCTTACCTGCTCTGTGTAAACTCACTACAACAAAATGCAGGGAGGACATGCAACATGCAGACACAACCACTCCTATCTCAATAATTTTTTCCTATAAGATATAGCAGAAAAAAGTAGCCTTTCTGGCCCTCTAAAAAACTCCCTTATTAGGAAAAACATAAACATATTTTTAATTGCTATAGAGCAGAGGTTTTCAAAGTCTGTGACAGTGGGCCTCCCTTTTGACACAACCCACCCAACGCCGCCCCCCCACCCCTGTATCTGTACTCGGACTGGGTAGGGCATAACCCGGAAGTGGGTGAATTTTAACCCGGAAGTGGGCGGGGCTTTAACCAGTATGTTATTTGTAACCACGCAATTGATACAGGTTGATCAGAAATTGTTATATTTATTGCTAATTAGAAAACTATTTACATGACAACATCAGCATTGAGCTTCAGACCAATGGTTTTGATCACAAACGAACTATATAGAGAACAAGTTTAGCAACAATTAATCCAACTCATGCGGTTGCAATTATGAAGAAAACTGTAATGAACAAGAGTTTTCATTTAAACATAACTCTTTTTTTGTAACTTTTAATTTTTTTATGATCAGTGTAATTTTTATTTATTTATTTCCACACCAGGTATGCGTGTGTGTGAGTGAGTGAGTGAGTGAGAGAGAGACAGAGAGAGGGGACTGTGTGTTCTACGGATCAAATAGTCTGACGCTGTTTTTAAGATCTGCATTCCTTTATTTTGTATGAAAAACAGCAAGAAAGCGTCAGACACTCAGTGCGCGAAGTTAAACAACTGAATAAAGCAGCAAACGGTTAAATAAAAATCTCCGACAGGCAGAGACGCAACGCTAGTCGCATTCTATCAAGAACCACGTCTGAACAAAACCCCCACGTTTACCAGAACTATACTGGTTAATAAGTACTACAAACAAACCGAAATAAAAAACGAACCTGAAGCTGAAGCTGAAGGAACCCTAAACGTTAACGGAAGACGCGCGAACCTGAGTGATAGAGAGAGAAAGACACCGTCTCAGTGTTCTGCGCGTGAATGAGCAGGGCGGAGCCGCGCGAGACGAATTAAATCTGCATGTGTAGGGGAGGCGCGCTGTGACTAGCCTAACACAGAACACAGACACAGTCAGCTACCCAATGAGGATTTTTATTCAATCCGAACACAGATAATGACTCTTATTACTCGTATGATACTCGTACTCAGCAAAAGTGCTTTATCCGTACCGGATACTCGTTTCAGCCGAGTATCCGGCTCAACTCTAGCTATTAGACTATCATTTTTTACAACTCTCCGCGCCTCCCCTGGCATGCTCTGGCGCCCCCCAGGGGAGGCGCGCCCCACACTTTGAAAACCCCTGCTATAGAGACATACACAAAAACATTATAGTATATAAGGATTCCTGTGATATAAAATAAAATGTGGTTTTAATTATGAGTTCTTACCTTCGAGACAGACGATACAATAGCGGCGGAGGAGGGAGGGATAACGTACTGTATCTTACGTAAATGCAATATGGGAGACTCGCCGGAGATGCATACGGAAGTCAACTATGGTGGAAGACCATGGCAAAAAGAAACGAGAGCAAAACTTGTTTATTGTGTAAATTAGATCCGTGAGCGGATCACAGATCTAAACGATTAAAAACAGGAATCCACAAGCTCATTTTAATCCCTCACGCACCCCTGATATGTAATCTGCAGCAATCTCTCGGCTGCTGTTTTTGCTTGTGCGAACACTTATTTTAGTCAACGAACATGTGAAGTAAATGAGTGAGGGCGTGGGCTCCGAATGCTGGACCAACTGTGAGCGTGCTCGTATCTCAAATATTTACTTGTATCTTAAAGCAAAAAATTTTCAATTTTTGCTCTGCTTGCTCGTATCTCAGAATACTCATATGTCAGGATGTTTATATCTCAAGGTATTACTGTGTGTGTGTGTGTGTGTGTGTGTGTGTGTGTGTGTGTGTGTGTGTGTGTGTGTGTGTGTGTGTGTGTGTGTGTGTGTGTGTGTGTGTGTGTATATATGTATGTGTATATATATATATATATATATATATATATATATATATATATATATATATATATATATATATATATATATATACACATACACATATACACATGGTTAACGCGCCAGTACTATTGTCAACGTTTTTGAAGTGGAACTACCAAACTCTCTATTTGTCTCAGTATTTTCTTGTGGGTTATGTCGATTCTGTTATGTTGCCGAATCCTAGTATCTCGAGCAAAAACGAGGGACATATACGCCACTTCACATGTTTATCTTGTGTCTGAGAGTACACTGTGCATTGCATTCAGTTCGCATTGCATGTGGATCGCGGTCCTCGCGCAGCAGATCCGTGCAGATGCAGGCAGAGCAGATGTTCACTCCTCCACATGCAAATGAATCGCGCATGTCCGGGAAGCCACCACTGGCTGATTACGCAATGGCAATACAGGATATCAAAAGTTCTTTGTCTAAAAAATAATTAAATCACTGCACAAATATAAATCACTGCATTTGTTTGACTCACACAGCCTCACGTATTCTCGTCCACTGTGTGTGCGCGCCTGTCACGACACGTGGAAACAGAAGAGGACCCAAATGCAGAGATGATTGATGTGTGGTTTATTGCAGACAATTAACAGTGGAAGTGCATTTACGAAGAACAGCAGGACAGGGTACACAGCAGGGATGACGTGCCAATCAGCTTTCGAGCCCAGAGTATCCTCAGTCAGGGTGAATCCAGAGGCAGGGCAGGAACCAACAGACAATACGAAGAAGACAAGATAAATAGCACAAGGGCAAATTACACTGAAGGAACTGAGACCAGAGACTGACTAGCAAACTCACACAAACGAACCAGACCTGACATGAGAAACAAGCACAATATAAAGGGAACAGAGAACATGAGGAACATTAAACAGACATTAAACAGAGACAAAACAGACAAGACTGTCAGGGCTGGATCCTGACAGTACCCCCTCTCTAATGGACACTGGGTGAAGGAGACCAAGGGGGTACCAACTGGGGGGGGCAGGTGGGGAACAAAATTCGGAACATGACCTCCAGGAAACATGGGTGGCGGGACTGGGGGGGGGGGGGATAACCTAGGGGAGTTCCTCGGGGCTGGTATTGGCCTAGGAAACATACAAGAACTAGGAAACACGGGCAGGACCGGAGGGGTCGGGACAGAATTAGTGGTCTTCCTGGGAGGATAGACTTGGGATTTGGAAGTGGTCCTGGAGTCAGAAACAGTTTTAGGGGTAAATCTTTGTTTGGGAAATGACTTGGGAATGAATTCAGGGGCCATAACGGCACTGGCAGGGAGTTTGGATGGCTTAGATGGTTTAGAGTCTAAAGTAACCTTGGATACAGTCTCTTTAGCAGAAAAACAAGCTGGTGAATCTAGTGACATTTTAACTGAACCAGAATCTAGCTGCTCTAGGGGCAGAGAGGGCTCTGTGGCAGTGACAGTGGACGGTTTGGAAATAGTTTCAATGGTAGAGACACCAGACTGTTCTGAGACAACCTCCACGGGCATGACATGTTTGACCAGAGTGACTTCTGTAGGAACAACAGACAGAACAGGTGACTCAAAGGCCATTTCAGGCACAGGAAGCAGAGACAGCTCTGAGGAAACCTCAATGGCACAGTCCAGTGATGTAGGTGACTCTTTGATAGTTTTAGTGTCAGGAACAGGAAGGATAACTGTCTCTGGGGTGATAATCTTGGCCACGTCACCAGATACAGGACCTTCAAGAATGGAATCTGTAAACCTGACGGGAAGATTGGGTGGCTCAGGGAGGATATTCTTGTCCACGACTAAGCAAATTGGCTGCTCTTGGACAGCCTCAGTGTTCAAGGTAGGACTTGTACGGGAAATAAATTGGTCCACGGGGATGGTAGCCTGCATACCAGAGTGAATCCTCTTCTTTCTCCACTTGCCACATGGGGGCAAAATAGATTCAGTCTTTAGTGTAGGTGTGATGGACTTAGACTTAACTGGAAGTGCCGCAATACACTCAGGAAAATAGTCAGTATCTGGCAAAGAAACTATGATGGATTCTGCGGCTAGGGTGGTATCTTGGCTGAGTTCTGTGGTTCGTGCACTGACCTCAGAAAAAACCTGCTTCTGAGCAGGCTCAGGATGATCACTCTTAGGATCGGACGAGGAAGACATTATATCGGTCGAACCAGGGAGAGGTGGGTCAGGAACACTCATTGGGTCTGTGGCAGGAATACCTTGAATCTCTGAACTGATCGACTCTGTGGAACTTGGAACACACTTGACCACTCGCTTTCTCCTTAACCTGCGCTTCTCAGTGGGCGTTAGAACGCAGGGGTCTTGACTCAAAGGAAAACTAGGGGAACAGTCCTTCTGAGATGGTCCTTGTTCACCTGCTTTTGCCCATTGGCTGCGAACGTCAAGATATCTACTAAATTCCCAAAAGTCCAGAATCTCAAGCCCCTCCATCTTCCATAGAGGCAAAGGATTATCCAGGCAATTATTAAAGATATCTTTAAGTGCAGCATCATTATAATTCAAACCCACTGACATAGTCCAAAACGTCTGGGCAAAACTCCCTGCGTCGAGTCCCTGCTGGCGCAGAGAAGTCAATGCCCAATGACGGTCCCTCCTCTCCTTATCCGTAGTTGGATGACGAATACGGAAACTCATCCTGCTGGGTCCAAACTGTGCTGGTTCGTTCTGTCACGACACGTGGAAACAGAAGAGGACCCAAATGCAGAGATGATTGATTTGTGGTTTATTGCAGACAATTAACAGTGGAAGTGCATTTACGAAGAACAGCAGGACAGGGTACACAGCAGGGATGACGTGCCAATCAGCTTTCGAGCCCAGAGTATCCTCAGTCAGGGTGAATCCAGAGGCGGGGCAGGCACTAATGAGACACAAACACATGGGAGAGAGAGCAGTGCCACGGTTCTGTCCACTAGAACATTAATAACATTGGAAACAGAGACAGAACCGTGACAGCGCCTGTCTGTGACAAAAGCTAACTAGCTGGCTTGCTTATCATGTCTCAGTCAAAACTGGGAAGGAGTGGGAATCAAACCCTGAATTCCAAGGCTGGTTAAAGCAGTTTATTGGTGATAATACGTGGGCATACTTGTTAGACAGACAGAACGCAGGAAAGTATGCAAACTAGTACAGCCACACAACACGCATGCACACACAAAAACACATTCCTGGTTCTGTTCTGACATGCTCTGCTCAGCGCCACTGCAGATTGAAGAACGGATTCAAAGTTATTAAAATAATTTATTGAGAAAGTACATTAGACAGGCCGAACACAAGAAAGTATGCAATCTAGTACAGCATGATGACCTCACGAATATATTATGACTGTTTACGCTGTGAGCGAAATTGTTTGCAATGTTGGAGAATATAATTAAAGGTTTGTATCGAGAATCGAAGGTGTTTTTTATTGTATACTGGTAAATCTCTGCTGTTAGTTGGTGCACATATGCCTTTTGTTGTTAGCAAACATATACAGTGTATGCACATTTTTATATAGCATGCCGATCACTTCATCAAATAATTTGCTATATTGGGTGTTGGTTATCTTGCTAAACAGTTATCTCAACGCTTTTTTGCAACCCCCGAGGCCGTCGACATAACCAAACTCCACTGTTTATATATATATATATATATGTGTGTGTGTGTGTGTGTGTGTTTGTCACCAACATGACCAGAATTTTATCCCTGTTTTCAGATTGTCAGACTGTAGTCTCACTGTTCAGCACCTTGAAATTGTGGCTTCAGCTCTACAATCATCAAAGTCTTCCCTGAAAGAGCTGGATTTGAGTAACAATGACCTGCAAGATTCAGGAGTAAAGCTGCTCTCTGCTGCACTGAAAAGTCAAAACTGTCAACTCAACATACTAAGGTTTGTCTTGCCTGTTTAATTCATGACATCACTTTTTTCATAATATAATAATGTGTGTCTAATTGGGTTGCACAAGTAATTTTGAATCACTTTCAGCTGCTTTTGTGCAAATGAAAGTGACAAAGGGTTCACTGAAGAGGCAAAAGCAAGACAACCCCCAAAAAGAAAAATATTTTGTAGGTAGTGGCCACAGACGATTGTTCTCTCCTTGTTCTTTCTGACTGATTTATCTGTAGTGTGTTTTGTTAGGCTCCTTGTCATTGTAGCATAAAGCAGTACCTGCAACCCAATCAGGTGACACAGGCAGTCATGCTCCTCTAGGATGTCACATCTATAAGTGCCATCGCAAGGAGGTTTGCTGTGTGTAGCACAGTTTCAAGACCGTGGAGAAGGTATCAGGAGTAAAATGAGGAGAGCTGGTCCGGGATGTAGAGGAGCAACAACCGAGCAGTAGGACCGGTTTCTGCCCCTTTGTGCAAGGAGGAACAGGACAAGCACTGCCAGAGCCCTACAAAATGACCCTATAGCAGGCACAAAATGAGTGTGTTATGAGGGCCTGGCATCATCTAGTGTGACCTGTATTCACTGGCATTGGCATTTGTCAGAGATCACCAGTTTCGAGTGTGCAATTGGTTTTAGCCAGTTGTTCCCTTACTGTGGTTAGAAATCTTCAGAGACATTGTCAGTCCTGGTGCATTATAATACCCTGCCTCATGTGGTTGGAATATGTAGATAGATTTAAGATGAAGGCATTGATGCTATAGACCAGAGGTTTTCAAAGTCTGAGACAGTGGACCTCCCTTTTGACACAACTCACCCAATGCCGGGGTGGACGTGATGCGCGATCGTTGACTGGGTGGATGCGATGCGCGATCGTTGACTGGGTGGATGCGATGCGCGATCGTTGACTGGGGCGAGGGTTGAACGACGCGCTTGCAGCAGCTGCGACAGAATGACATCAAAGAAAATGTAAAATGAAGGAGGTTTAATACAAGTTTGGCGAGTTGTTATTATTAGACTATCTTTTTTTTACAACTCTCCGCGCCTCCCCTGGCATGCTCTGGCGCCCCCCAGGGGAGGCGCGCCCCACACTTTGAAAACCCCAGCTATAGACTGACCCTCACATTCCCCAGACCTGAATCAAATTGAGAACCTCTTGAGACATTATTTATCTGATCATCCAAAGCCACCAAAGTGTGCAAGAGCTCACTGATACCCTGATCCTCGTCTGCGATCAGACATTATTGTGGGTGCATACAGTCACATTGGGGCTATACACATGACTGACTGACATTTGAGTTGCTGTGATGAACTTCATCCAAGTTGAATCAGCCTATAACTTTTGACCTGTTGCCTGTTTTTATTAACTGTTGTCACATCATTTTGTTCTTAACAAGTGGTGTAAAAGATTTTGGCCCCCTCCAGTTTTCTTATTTGTTTGCATGTGTGTCACATTTGAATGTTTCAGATTCTAACACATTGAAATATATGAAATATATTATATGAAATATATATTCTAACACATTGAAATATATTTCACACATATATATGTGTGAAAAGGTGCTAGATCCCTAAACCTAACAACTGGTTGGGCCACACTTAGCAACTCATATCAAGCACCTTTTAGAGTCTTTTACAGCTGTGGAGGAATTTTCCCCACTCATCTTAGCAGAATTGTTGTAATTCAGCCACATTCAAGGGTTTTCGAGCATGAATTGCCTTTTTAAGGTCATGCCAAAGTATCTCAATACAATTCAGGTCAGAATCTTGGTGAAATGGTCTGAAACTCACTCAACAGTCTATACTACGCAAGCCGACTCATGAATAACGCAAAATTTTGAACCGTTCAAAACTCAAAATCACACACAAAACGCCTTCTACTTACAATCACTGACGGTCCACGTTCGTTCCACCGACGAATTACGCATACAGCACACGCTCCGCGCAGAAACGGAAATCTGTGCGTAATTTGTGCGTGATTCATGTGTTTTCGCTGTGTGACTGGCCCTTTAGTGGTGTTTTTTGAGTCGTATTTCCATGAAAAGCAAACCAAAAAGTGTCAAAGGTTGAGGAATTTAGATATGCTTGGCTTACTGTGATGGGTTTTCCTCTCCCAGGGTCTTTCATGCAAGTTACTGTCTGTTCTCAATAACCAACATTCCCATTTTTAACCTATGTTTACATTTGAAAGAGATTTCTGTCCTGGTCTGGATATCTAAGGAAATGTTTCAGGATGCTCAAGGCTCTCGTTTTGTTGGCCAGGTCAATCCGTAATGCTGCGTGTTCCACAAACACTGCATTATGAATTCTTCTAGGCGATTTATAGGCGATATATCCTTCAGACACTCAGCATTATGTTATATACTGTCTATCTACTGTCCACATATAATTAAAACCATATTTTATTTGATATCACACGAATCCTTATACTGTATACATGTACTATGTGTCACGATACATATAAGGGGAGGTCTCAAGTGCAGGGATAGGTATTTATTTATAATGACAAAAGAACATAACAAGAACTGAAAACCCACGAGGGTGGAAAACATAACATAACACTAACTACAACACTAGACAATACTTAAACCGACTGGGAAGTAATGCATGGAAACACAGGATCTGAACACAGCATAGCCACTCCAGGAACCACATGAAATGACAACAAGACCACGAAGGACAGCAAACACAAAGGGCTATATATAGGAACACATGAGGAAAGGTAACGAGCTGAGACAGCTGACAACACTCAAGGGAATTGAGGTAACAAGATGGGCAGGGTTTACAATCACGAGACACAACACGGGAGGAAGAGCAGTGCCACGGTTCTGTGACTAGAAACGGAACTGAACCTGAGAGAACCGTGACACTATGATTGTGTGTGTCTCTATACTAATAAAAAACATTTTCTTCCGTTGTTACGGATCTGGAACGGATTCATTCGTTTTCTATTATTTCTTATGGGAAAACATGATTCTAGATACGAGCAATTCGAGTTACGAGCTCCACCCTGGAACGGATTATGCTTGTATCTCAAGGTATTACTGTATATCTAATAGTGGTCATGACCTCTGACTAGAAATAGTGTTACTTTAATGAAGTGTGTACAGATCTATGGGGAGTAAATAAATAACTTTTAGACAGTGCACACACAGAAAGTATTTGTGTGCGGATTTGTGTCCACAAAGCAACACTGAGACCTGAATGAACGAGTACAATAAGATTAATGAGTTCGATAGAATAATCAAATGTATACTAACCAAATTATCATATAAATGACCGACAACCAGTTGCCGTTCTAAACTAAATTTGTGGTCATGATTAAAATGGACTCAGATAGAGAAAAAATGGGAATTTGCCACACTCAATACATAGTTCCCACATAACGTCACACATACGGGCACTTTACAGCCGTCCGCCATCTTGATAGGCAGAAGCAGCGTTCCTTTATGTGTACGAAAGAATTGTGTGATAATGGTAGTTTCTTGTTGGGTGAAAGGCTGTACTAATCGTGGATCGGGGACAACGAAGCGTAGCTTTTTCTATATTCCAAGGATAAGGCATCACGAAGGTGAACAGACGGAAAGAATTAGCGAGGAAAGGCGAAGATTATGGCTCGCTAACATCGGCAGGAAAAGTGAGCCTTCCAATTTGTCGCGGATATGTTCCGACCACTTTATCACGGGTCATTTTTTATTTTAGCTTTACGTTGTTAGATTTCTTATTAAAGGGATTTGTTGTTTTAAAAAAATATGCTATGAATAAATTCATAGTAAGGAAAGAGACAGGACTACGTTAAAACATGTTGACCTTTGAAACATCGACTCACAGTTTTACCTGTCAACTTTGAGGTTGACCTTTTTTAAAGTAAGCAATAGATGTGACAGAAGTTACAGTAATAATTTATCCTCTAAGATTTACTAAACATTATCCTCACAAGAGTTATTTCACTACATTAAAATGACACTACTATAAAGTAAATGCATGATGTTTATGTGTTCTAGATTTTTTTATTTCCAAATAAATGTGATGCATAATAAAGGTCAATAATAAATAAGAATGTGTTTTGATATTAACACTGGTTTACTTACTCGGCCTGTCACTAGTACTTTGTTGTTGACTCTCATCGACGAAACATCTTTTACCCATCCAGTGAAGCATTGATTGTACGAATCCATTGCTTTCAAACTTCTAAGTTCTTCTGATGAGTAAGCACTTTTTGTATGTATCAAATAGTTTACAATATCATAGTACGAAATTGCCGGGAGCAAATCTACGTCACTAGACATCTCCTTGCTCGACACTTCATATGGATCGATTCCAATACACGCGATCTTCTGGTCGTATCTAAGCCTTGTCTGCTCATCTAATCCATCCCTGTATTTCTCCTTTAGTGGTGGTTTGGATGCCATTTTCCTTTTAATGAAAAAATGTCTTTTGTCCGCAGAACGATTTCCTTTAGCGTTACCAGCAGCTGCTTTAAACTTCGCGCTTACTGCCTAACAAGATGGCGTCGCTCTAACGTCACGGGCACCTGCCGAGGCTTGTGGGAACTATCTATAGTCAGAACATGCAGCGATCCTTCACCCACTGTAACGAAAAGCGTACTTTCCCTTTAAATTTCCCGTGAATGAATGTGACGTCATCGCGGCAGCGGAAATAAAACAGCGTCAGGTTAGAGTTACCATGATAGAGTTTACTGTGGCCGAACTTGGAGTTACCCGCTGACGCTCGTGGTTTCTCTGCCGGACTCTGTGACAGAGATCGAATCTCCCGCTAGCAGCAGGCATACTTGTTACAAGTGAAACCACTGAAAGCTAAAAGGATAAAGTAACCGGAGTAAAAAACGGTTATACTGGGAAAGTGTAAGTCTGAACCTTTTTGTTTGTTGATGATGTTTATTTTAGGAATTTGTTAATTTGTGCTGATTGTAATTCATTTGTTTGTATGTAGGGGTGGGATTTGTTTTTCATGCGCTGGAACTGGAGACGTTTACAAGTGTGCGCAACACAAAACACAATGCATTTCCATCCCAGTGATGAACTATAGACTCTCTGTGGACCTGCATAAATGACTTGTGACAGGACTGAGATGTTGATGCTGAGTGAATACTTTTGTTTCTTGAGTTTATTTGTCGAGATTGTGGAATTGCTGGAAATTGTATAAAATTTGTGAAATTGGTATATGAAATGATGGATTGTGTGAATATATGTTACCTTTTGACTCTGATTTGTGTTGTGAGACTTTTTCTTAAATATTTGTGAAATGAACAGACAGAATTAACTAACATAGGGGATCATATATTATTTACTTATTTGATTCCTGTGATGATGATTGCTAACCAACAACAAATAATTGTCTGATTTTCATGTCAGGCTGGCACCCCTTTCTTACTTTATTTTCTTGATTGTGTGTTGTTGATCAAATCGTCACACCACTCCTCGGAAATATATTGTGAATGTAATTATTTCCTGTTACCCTCTCTAGATTGGCTGACTGTAATCTCACTGATCAGTGCTGTGAAATTGTGGCTTCAGTTTTACAATCATCAAACTCATTCCTGAGAATGCTGGACCTGAGTAACAATGACCTGCACGATTCAGGAGTGAAGCTGATGTTTGATGCACTCCAGACTCCAAGCTGTCAACTCAACATACTGAGGTATTTAAGGGAGTATTTAGCTCTTTTTTGTACAAATGCATATAGAGTAAGCTAAACATTTTACATGGATTACTGGCAAAGCTATTTCAGAGCTTTATCAGGACAGGGTTTAGAAGTGATAAGGGGTGATTCATGGGTTTACAAAGATCATTGCGCCCAGAGGTGAACTATTGAAATGTCAAACAATTCTGGTGTAACCAACTTGTGTGACTTTAGCAGTTTGATACACACTTCAAAACAAAAGATTTGTAAGGGTTTCAAAGCTTTATGAAACAACAAGCCCCCTGTATGAACAGTGGCAATAACTTGTATATTATTCACTGCATTTTCTTTCCAAAAGAGAAAAAACTATACATGGATTTTTAGTTTTTAAACTTTTTTAGAAAGTAAAACGTTTTTATGGATATATTGTAAAGTGTTACCCCAACACTGTATATAAATAAATGCATCTGCGTTCGATTTCAGTTACTATATGGAATGATTAGACGGCCTGGTTGCATTCCACAGGCAATGTGTTTTGCATCCCAGGTATATTGTATATCTCTAAAAATGAAGCTTACTAACATGTAAACCTACTGTTGTTGCAGGTTATCAGGCTGTATGGTGACAGAGGAAGGTTGTTCTGCTCTGGCATCAGCTCTGAGTTCAAGTTCATCACACCTGAGAGAACTGGATCTGATCTACAATCATCCGAGACCCAGGGATCTGGACAAACTCAAGTATGTTGAGCAGTAACTCCTCGTGACTTCTGTGTGTGAGAGAATTCGCCATTGTTTTTGTGGCTTCCGAGAGATGCTTATTTGGTTCTCACTGCAAAAGACTGCAACTTTTTTATATATAGCAATGTATTTATTGAAAAGTAACATATGCAGTGACATATTTTTCTAATCTAAAGAGTTTAAATTAACAGTGAAGCAGTGTTGAAATTGTGATAATTAAGTGATTAACACCATTGGTGAAAGTTACTTTGAAAATTAATGTTACAATAAAAAGTAACTAATTGTGTTACTTACTATTTGAGACAAGAAATAAGTTGTGTAACTTTTGGTTTATATTTTCTCGTATCTCGGCAGGCTAATTTGTTTGTTTAATACGGAAAAAAATATTTTAGAGAATATGTAAAAGCCCTTTCACACCAAAATTTAAATATTGCTGAAGACCATTCAATTTCCCTCCTGGAGAGTAGAGGGCACAGCTCAAACAAACTTCTGACGCCATTCTGGATAACGGAAGTGGGGATGTGGGGGTGGAGGGGGCGGGTTTAACACTTACTTTACTAATAAAAACACAAAATCTAGAGTAATTTTTGCTTGTTTAAATGAATCTTCTGAAGTCAGTACATTGGTCAGTAAAGTGAGCTAAATGCATGAAATATTTTTTTATTTAGCATCTTTAACTATTGGAGGTTTCTCTGACTTTATTCATTTTGAGAAATACTGAATCTTTTTATGTGCAAGAATCTTTTTTTGTGTAAGTGAAAAAAGATTAATGTAAGATTATATTATTTCACTTATTCTAGAACTACTTTTAACAGTCATGTTATAGGCTTTCCTGTAGCTAAAACAGTAGAGTGTGGCGCTTGCCGTGCCAACGTCATGGGTTCAATTCCCAGGGAAAGCAAGAACTGATTAGAATGTGTACCTTGAATGTAATATAATTTGCTTTGGATAAAGCGTCTGCCAAATGTAAAATGTATATACACAACGTCTCTGCACCTACTTGATTTTTCTCAACATGAGAAAAGTAAAGATGTCAGCTGTTACAAACAGCAAGACAAGATTTTCAGATAATGTTGGCCACAGGTACAATTGGTATATTCATGATAAAGATATGGTCTTCATACAATGTTTTTAATAACACTGTGAAATTTAGTTATCAAGTTAAAAATGTAGTTCTTGGTGAAAAAAGAACATGAGTGTGAATTTCCATTTAGTTTAACTTGAAAAAATTTGGCCTACATAATAAATTTCCCAGTGTACTTAAGATCTGTCAGTCTGGGAAAGGTTAGAAAGCCATTTCTTTGCAAGCACAAACTGTTAATTAGTTTAAGTATTTCTCTTTATCATATAATTCGCCTCAAATAAAAAAATATAGTTCTTATTCATAGTGAATAAAAGATTTTTAAACAAAAGGAATCCACAAATTGGTGGCGAAATTTACCAAGTATGTCAATTGGCATTAAACAAAAAAAGAAAAATGTAGTATTGTGCGCTTTTTCTCAATGTCTGTTTCTATGGTGATTCGTGGCTCTGTTGAGAATGTCTTGTGTTAACCGTGAACATACACTGGGTTTGATGAACTTACTCCTGGATGTATTTTTGGATCCAACATACTTTGAGTAAGCATGGTTTGGGTTAATCAACCTAGAGTTCAGTGTATGTTTGACGGTAAGATAACCTTGCTTTCAGGAATACCCCCTGGTGTTACTTTAACACCTTGTATTATGGACACATAGGAACACTGAGAACTTTAATATATCAGTTAGAGCAGGAATAAAGGATACATTCATAAGTGCAATTATAGTTCTTATCCCTAGTTCTTATGCTATGAGGAACATAAAGAGATATCAAACCATTGGGAAGACACTTTCTATTCACTCTTAATTTGTATAAAAAAAAATGTTGTACACTATGTAATGCTGCCTTGTAAAGGTTTATCAAACCTTGAAAAAAATATAACATTCTAAAAATTTAATTCAAGTTCCTGTTTTGGAACAAAACAAACAATCCACAGGCCTGACAATGGACTTAGACTCTCCGCTCAGCAAGAAAGAGATTATTAATTATCTATCCGTGAGTTATGATCCATGATATAAGCTAATGTGTGTTGTTTGTGTAATATTGACTGTAACAGACTGTGTGTGTTTTCTAGTGTGGATCGTGGAGGAGAGTTCATTATTACATCAAGACTATACAAATGTAAGTCCTCAGAGTGACAGTTTTACTGTTTCTTGTTGTAAATGTTGTCCTTGTAATGTGTGTTTCTTGTTTTTAGATGCCTGTAATCTCACACTGGACCCAAACACAGCAAATACTAAACTCGTTCTGTCTGAAAAGAACAGAAAGGTGAAGCGTGTGGATGAGGATCAGTCACAACCTGATCATCCAGAGAGATTTGATAAGCGTCCTCAGGTTCTGTGTGGAGAGAGTCTGACTGGATGCTGTTACTGGGAGATTGAACGGAGTGGAACTACTAAAATATCAGTGTCTTATAAAGGAATCAAGAGGAAAGGAGTGAGTAATGATTGTGTGTTTGGATTCAATGAAAACTCCTGGAGTCTGTTCTTCTCTGGTAACCGGTTCATTGCCCGTCACAATAATAAGAAAACTGAAATATCTGCTCCATCAGGCTCCTGTAAGAGAGTAGGAGTGTATGTGGACGTATTGGCCGGTACTTTGTCCTTCTACAGCGTCTCTGGCAAACACGCACTCACACACTTACACACATTCACCTCCACATTTACTGAACCACTCTTTGCTGGATTTACAGTTTTTTCAAACTCTTCAGTGTCTCTGTGTCGCATTAAAACAAAACGCACACATCTGATCGACTTTATGAGCATTTGCCATCCAAACCAGTAGATTGGTGGATTTAAGTGGGTGAGCCGTTTCCTATGCCCCACAAAGAGGACAAAATCATCAACAATGTTTATTTCCAGATTTGGCTTAGAAATCTGTTCACACACAATAATACTGAAAATATGACAGCATGATATTTTGGTGGTATATAAGGACATTCAGTCCCCTCTTAAAATGTTCAACTTATAATGATGTTTTAACCACGTAATATAGCATGCCATTTTAAGGGAAACTCAAAATTGACATCCACCATAAATACATTGATAAAAAGCATATGGCACCATTACTGATTTGACATTGAAATGCCAACACTTGTAAATCATTCAAAAGATTTAAATTGTGAAAAAAAAAATACAAAATAGCCAATTTTAAAGGAATGCAAATAAATAGGCTTTGCAAAATTAGATAAAATCACTGAACACGCAAATGTTACAATGTGTGAGAGTTACTACTTGGTAACCCGAATAGGGGAGTCTGATATAACCCTGTTTGTATTTGTATACAGTAGAACCCAGACTTATGAAAATAATCCGTTCCGAGGTTGGCTTCGTAAATCGATCTTTTCGACTTTACATGTAAATTGCCTAATCCATTCCAAGCCCTACGAAAACACCACATTTAATTATATAATAAAGCTATGCTTGTTCAGTATGGTCCCTATGGTTGAAGGGTTACGGCCATATTCTTTCACTTTAGTGGACAAGCACATCACAGCTTCATACTTCTCAATTATCTCCCTTTTTGTCTCCATGGAGAACATCTGCTTCTTCCCTTTCACTTTGATCGTACTGCATCGCCATTTGTGCCCAGTTAACAAACTTTTTTCTAATCACTAGCCATGGATGTGAAGATTGTTGCAAAGCTCTCAGGTCTCAGCAACAATCTTCACATCCATGGCTAGTGATTAGAAAAAAGGCACAAAATAATGGCAATGTACCGAGGTTTCGTTTTTCGCATCTCGATCATTTTGTCGCTACTCGGGCGAAAAAAAACCCTGAAATCTTTTACCGTACGTTGAACTTTTCGTACGTAGAGCGTTTCTTAAGTCGGGGTTCTACTGTACTAGGCAAACTGCCAAATAAGGCCCCAAAGAGGGTAGCAGTTTGTAGATGAATAAAGGAGCTTCCTGATTAAGGAAACCAGAGGGAAAGGCACCTACAACCTTGAACTTAGAGCATATTAGAGAAAGGGAGCCAGAACCTAAAACCTAAAATAAGGGAGCCAAAACCTAAAATAAATATTTATTATTATTATTTTAACTCTAAATTCTGTCAGTAAGGGGTTTATGTCGCCTACATGAATTCCGTTACCCAGGAGATTGTGAGTGCCAAGAAGATGTGAAAAGGATCTTACTTTGAACCCAATTGGGGAAGAATCCACTCATTCTAACAGCCATAAAGTGGTCTTCCCAAAGCTTGTGCAAAGTGGGGAAACCCAACCATACATAAACCACAACATAGCCTAGGAAGCCTCCTACTAAAAAACATGATACTAATAAACCAGATCATGCCATTAACTAGCGTATTAATTTTAGGGAGAAACAATGATTTCATTAAAGGTATTATTACTAGTTGTGATCATAATAATTAAGGGGGTTTTTACTGATTGGGCACCGATTGTTATCTACCGATAATAGATTTATATAGTTTGTATAGTTTAGTTTTAATGACTTATATAGTCTCTTTAAAGGCTGACCAGAAGAGCCGATTAGTTGAGGCAAAACTCATAAGATAGTTTTTCTATGCGCAGCTAAAATTGATGTGCAATGTCTTTGTGGCGAGCAGAGACATTGAAATAACAGCAAGAAACTAGACAGTGGTCAAGCCAGCCACAGTTTCGAAATACACGTTAAAAAAAAATATATATATATATATATATATATATAAATATATATATATATATATATATATATATATATATATATATATAATCTTTTTAAATGCTCCTTTATTACTATGATAACAGGAATCAAGACTAAAGTGAACTTTTCATACACTTTCAGAACGCATTTTGTTGTTGATATAAAAAGATGCTGTTTTATCCTTATTTATGTGCGTTGATTTTGACATTTGTGTATTTGAATAAAGGTTTTTTTTTAAAGGCCACATTTCAAGTCATTATTTTATGTAGATATTTACAGCATATTTAAAAAAAAAAAACGGTCAAGTACATACTCTTTCTAAAATTGATTTTACTGTACTGGAATGGTTTCATTTGAGGTTTATTTTGTCTGCCTTTTGCCCAATGCATTGTGACATGAAGTATATCACCATTGTTGTTTTTTTATTTTATATTATTATTTTTTTTTTTTTCTTAAAAAAAAGTAGACATTTTGCAGATTTCCCCTCTCATTTTGTATTTCAATATGAGGATCAAATACTTCATTTTGGTGACTCTGTGCACTAATTTGTGCTGGGTTAGCTTGTTTGCTAGTATCTTAATATGCACACGTTTTGAATGCCTACAAAGATCACATACCACCTTTTTCAGTCCAAACACGCACTGTGTGGAGAGCATTAAACGATTTCATGATATAAAATTCTATATTTTTTGGCAAGGATACCCAAAACTTCCCCAGAAAATTTCACATGACAGACCTATTAAACAAACATTTTCTTGTAAATTTTATTTGTTTCATGTTGTGCAACTTGAAGTTTAGAAGGTGTCACTCAATTTAAATTAACATTTAACTAATAATTTGCCAGGCATCAGGCACAGCTATAGAAACACGTATGCATTTAGTGTTCCACAAATGACAATAACAAAATATCTTTCTATGGAATCTCCGTATCTGTTGTGTTGTGAACTAATGTTTGCTTTTTAAGTTTTCCTCCAAAGAAAATACAGCGCTTCACATTCATGAAGACATTCTTCAGAAAATATTATCTTCCTTTGAAAATCTATATTTAATTTTTGAAACTGATGGATGTGAGCGTAACATACAGAAATGATTTCAGACAGAATCAGTGATTCATGACTTATCAGAGTGAAGCACAGAGAAACATCATGTGGAGTTATTTCATTCTGATAAATAATGACTCAACAGAGAATTGAGACAATTTTAGAAAAAGGTTTGTTTTATTTGATGTCACGTTGAATTATAGAAGTGACAAATAGATTGTATGTTATTCTTTTAGATAGAATTTAGTCGGTTGAAATAGAATAGACAGTCCCAGACTGGAACTGTCCTCTGAAATGTCCCCGTTTTACAACTCATTCAAAACAACCCACAAATACATTGTAGAAAAGCCCGACCAACACACAGCGGCTGCTGTTTCCAGTGGTGTGATGATTTCACTCGGTCTTCTTCATGAAGAACAGAATCTGGACGAAAGCAGCACAACATTATCACCAGAGATTAGGATTCATGATATTTTTATATAAAATCATTTTCATGATATTTTCATGAAGCTTGTATATCTTTGACTGAAATTAGTTATTTATAACATGTTCATCTGATGGAAAATATGAGTATCACTTCAGCAACTCAGGCTCTAGTTCAGCCAAAAAATACCATTCTCTAAACTCGTTTTTTTTTTCCTTCGTTTTTGTAGTGGAACACAAAAGAAGTTTTGAAGAATCTTCACGGGCACCGAAAGATCAAAAAATGATCCAATGTTTTTCTCCAAATGCACACATAGAGCTTGAGTTCTCAAAAGCCATACGAGTTCAGTGTGTGTTATAGTTTCATTGTGTAGCTGTTTTATAAATATATGAACATGGTAGGAACTTCTTCACTTTCAGAAATGAAGGTTGGAAATGACCTGTTATACGAACGACCGATTTGTAACGAACTGTACAATTCATTCAGTGGAAATAAATAAATATTCTTATAACCATGTCTAATTGTTTGTTCTTTTTTATGTAGCTAAGTGAATAAACCGCATATTTTAAAACCCACAGATTGAGTTGAATTCGAAATTTGCTGATGAAGAAATGTAAAACCTGGATACCCAATTTCTATTTTTTAAATGTTTGATAACATTAATGTCATTCATTTTAAGAGGCGCTCTCTCGCGTTACTTTGACGTCACAAACGAATCGCTCTGCGCCGGGCCCGGAAGGCAGTCACACCTGCTGTGGTTTAACCGGAAGTCACCTATGTGTCTCAGGGAAAAGAATCGATTCAGAATCTGTTTAATGTCTTACGCTAAACTCGTTTTAACTTTTCAATCGTGATTGATAAAGAGCGTCACTTGCGCGCCGTGCCGGAGGAGCGACGCCGGTGAAGGACGAGCTACGACCAGGCCTGGATTTATGTTGTGTTTTTGAGGGTTTGTCATGAGCTCATTTCGCCATCTTGCCACGGATCTCCTCCTGTCTGAAGCATGTGGAAATTTACTGCAGTTGTACTTTTACTGCCCGATCCGTATCGTACCTCTTTGCTTTTCTCTTTTGGTAAAATCTAGGTTAATATGTGATATAAACTAAGTTGATTTAATGTTTTGATCTGTTTAAACTAAATAAGTTAAATGTATTAGACCCCATTTAGGAAATACAGCTGTTTAATACATACTGAACAATCTTTTCATTTTGGAAAGTGCCTTAAATCAAAACCGTTGCTTTCTGTTTTTCAGAAAGAATTTGGGATTTGGGTTTTCTCGTAAATAATAAAATCTATTTCTTGTACAGTTTAGGTGTCAAATAACTGCTGTAAATTTTCAACATAATTCAGACGGGAAGTAGACACATTTTCGCACATGCGCACTACCAATCATCTCTGTGCGGGTCAAGTAGTGGCTTCAATCTAAAGGACCCTAATGATCTCCACACCGTGACAATGGACCATAAACCATTATTTAACCATATTTACACTAGGGATGTGCGAGTGTAGTCAACTACACGACACAGGGTACGACTAGTCGAATACACGAGAAAAAACCCCCCCACGAGATTTTATTGTTCAAATGACGTTTTAATCTTACATGTAACCCTCTTACACGCGCGATCACACGCAGGATTAGAACGTCCTGTGGGTCTTGTGATCAATTGCTAAATTCAAACGTGTTTTCGCGCTTTGGCTGGCGCTGCGCTTGCGACGGACGCGCTCAGTGTTTGTCATATATCAAAGCTATCCGCTACAAGGTGTTTTATTCATATCAGATACACATTGCATAGGTTACTATAAACTTCATATTCTTCTCCCACTTCGCTGAACACTTACTGTCATGTATTTCGAGAGAAGGGACTGAATACGTGTTGTAAATCCGATGGATCAGATTCTCTGAACTGCGGCGCCCGTCGCGCATTAAAGATCAGCTGACATGATCATTATAAAGGCTTTTAAGTGACCAAACGCATTCACTTCCACATATTTGAGAATTGGAATATCAGGTAATTGATATTTCACAAGTGTGTGAATATTTTGAATACATAAGCAAAACTAAATAAATGAGATACGTCTGTCATCCGAGCAGAAACTAAATCTTTACCGTAGATCTCCCATGCATTTTGTTTATATCAGTCGTGGCAGGTTTAATAATGACCACTGAAAGAGGAGCGCGGTGTTGTGAGTATTTTAAAGTAGGAGGAGACAGAAAAGTTTTTTATAAACTGTTGTCAAACTGACATATAATGATTCCATTGGATCCGAGCGTAACCATATTAATCACAGACACGGAAATGTTTGGAGAGACGAGCCGAAACAGCCAAATCATGGCGTCATTTACTACAACTGTCCATCACTGTGATCACATTCAGCTGAAAGAAAGATACAGTAATACCTCGGTTTACTAGCGACTTGGTATACGAGCAAATCGGTGTGTGAGAATGGAGGGTCGAATCGGTGTGCGAGCATTGTATGGGTGTACGAGAATTTTTCCCTCACCCATGCGCAGTTTTGTGTGGAAAAAGTCCTAATGCTCAGCATCCTTGTGTGCATTTTTACATGAAATATCCTAATGACAGCCTCTCATAACACAGTCAGGAGGTTCCAACCCCTTTATAACCCCTTAACTCCTTCATTGGCTGCATCATTCACCACAGTGATACTTTTATAAGTGATTTACAGAAGTTTTTACCTCATATTCTAAACATTAATTGTGATCGCTATTGTTCACGTAGTGAAATATACACGGTTTTAGCCAAATAATAAACAAAGTAATAGGGTTAGCCAAACCATATTTTTATACAAACAACATATAAGCCTCTCCTACAAATGAGCACTGTTTTCATGTTCGTCGGACCTGCCGTTTCTCTGCAGTATTGGCAAAAGCGCAAGGAGTAAAATGTGACTTCTTACCCCGTGAACGGGGCTCGTTTTAACAGACAGCGGGTTGGTTGTAACACCATGTTATCCAATGCAAGTTCATTCACGTATTTTTATTTGTTTAAAAAAGTTGCGTCTTGATGATCATAAGCATAACTTATGAATTAAATATATTTTTCTCTTTATTTTTTACATCTGTTGTGTTTTGAACAATGTAATGACATGACAAACGTTTTAATAGGTTAATACAATGCAAAATATATGATTATTGACGCAACTTGTTCAATGCGGCTTAGTGTTACAACTAACCCAGCGCTGTCTTGTTTACTTCAGGACCGGATAGCAGCCACTGTGTTTTTCACGTCTTTCAAAATGGTACCATCTTTTAGCCAAGAAGATGGTAATCATAACAATATAAGATTAGACTAACAATCTTTCACACATTCTTTGAAAATCGAAAAACAACTACTATAACAAAAAATATTTACATGCTGCCAAAAGAGTTTTTCATGTGGTTCTCATCCAAACTTCAATGAAATTTCTCGAAAAATGGCCAGAAGGCGTGTGCAAATAGTGTGATGAAAAGCCCTTTAGCACGTCACATTTATGCCTGTGCAACTATCTAAAAAATCGCTGTTACTATTTACCCCGCGCTCCCCTGGTTCTCTCGCGGCTCCCGCGAATTCGTTTGTTCGTGCTCCCGCGAGTTCATTCGTACGCGGCTCCCGCGAGTTCATTCGTACGCGGCTCCCGCGAGTTTGTTCGTACGCGGCTCCCGCGAGTTTGTTCGTACGCGGCTCCCGCGAGTTTGTTCGTACGCGGCTCCCGCGAGTTTGTTCGTACGCGGCTCCCGCGAGTTTGTTCGTACGCGGCTCCCGCGAGTTTGTTCGTACGCGGCTCCCGCGAATTCGTTCGTACGCGGCTCCCGCGAATTCGTTCGTACGCGGCTCCCGCGAGTTCGTTCGTACGCGGCTCCCGCGAGTTCGTTCGTACGCGGCTCCCGCGAGTTCGTTCGTACGCGGCTCCCGCGAGTTCGTTCGTACGCGGCTCCCGCGAGTTCGTTCGTACGCGGCTCCCGCGAGTTCGTTCGTACGCGGCTCCCGCGAGTTCGTTCGTACGCGGCTCCCGCGAGTTCGTTCGTTCGCGGCTCCCATGTTCCATGTTCCATGTTGTAATAAATTCACTCATTTGCTTTCATCCTTGCTTTCCCCCCTCCTCCCTCCTCTCTCCCCTCCAAGCAGGCTGCTCAAACCTGAAGTGCATTACAGTAAATTGTCAAGTATTTTTAGAGTTTAATTGTCCATTATTAATTAGTATTTAATGGTTACAATTTTAACTGCAATTAATAGGGTAAACCCAAAAAAATATTTAAAATGGGCATTTGTGGTCATGTGGAACGAATTAATTGATTTTTAGTGCATTCTTATGTGGAAATTTGTTTTGGTGTACGAGCATTTTGGTTTACACGCTCGCTCTTGTAACGAATTAAACTCGTAAACTGAGGTATTACTTGTATATACTTTTTTATTCTTTACCTGTTTATTGAACTCATTGTCACGGGTTTCACCATGGAAACCGGCACGCCTCTCGCTACACAAAGCTGCGGTTTTGAGACTCCTGAAGGAAGTCGCGACGTGGAAAAGTGACCTTATTTCTAGCGGCATTACTTTTAGACTAGTCAGTTACAAATTAGTCGAAAAGCACATCCCTAATTTACACTAGACCCATTTTACTTAAAATACTCAAAACAGAAACAAAAAAAGCTCAAAGTCTGTAAAAGTATTTTATTACTCAAAAAAAATTGTCATCTAACATGTTGGTAAAGTATGAACTCAATCTTTTAATCAATGTTTTTTTTTTTTATTTAATGTACAAAATAAGTGAAGTCCATTTAATTCCACTCCATTCAGTGAAATCCATTAATGGTACTATTAAAACAATATTAATTAAAAAATTCTAGTAAAACCCACAAATTGATGTTTAATTTTGTGTCAAAATTCAGTGTATAATGCATTTTCTCCTCTTCCACATACAATCTTGAAATCTCTCATCTAGCAGTAAGAGAAGCAGAAGTTTGCCTGTAAAATGAGTGAGTGTGAGGTGAGAGAAGAGGAAGAGGAGGAGGAGGAGGCACCTGATGACACTGAGAGAGCTGCGTCTCCAGTATCCAGCTGTGTGTCTATGAAGAGTAACAGATCCATTGATCATCCACCTAATATCAGTGATGGACCAGTTCCATCTTTAGGATTCAGTCATGTGTCTATGAAGAGTAACAGATCCATTGATCATCCACCTAATATCAGTGATGGACCAGTTCCATCTTTAGGATTCAGTCATGTGTCTATGAAGAGTAACAGATCCATAGATTATCCACCTAATCTCAGTGATGGACCATCTCAAGGATCCAGCCATGTGTCTATGATAAATTACAGATCCAGTGGATATTCACCTAAAATCAGTGATGGACCATCTCAAGGATCCAGCCATGTGTCAATGAAGAGTAACCGATCCATTGATTATCCACCTAATCTCAGTGATGGACCATCTCAAGGATCCAGCCATGTGTCTATGATAAATTACAGATCCAGTGGATATTCACCTAAAATCAGTGATGGACCATCTCAAGGATCCAGCCATGTGTCAATGAAGAGTAACCGATCCATTGATTATCCACCTAATCTCAGTGATGGACCATCTCAAGGATCCAGCCATGTGTATATGATAAATTACAGATCCAGTGGATATTCACCTAAAATCAGTGATGGACCATCTCAAGGATCCAGCCATGTGTCAATGAAGAGTAACAGATCCATTGATTATCCACCTAATCTCAGTGATGGACCATCTCAACTATCCAGCCATGTGTCTATGATAAATTACAGATCCAGTGGATATTCACCTAAAATCAGTGATGGACCATCTCAAGGATCCAGCCATGTGTCAATGAAGAGTAACCGATCCATTAATTATCCACCTAATCTCAGTGATGGACCATCTCAAGGATCCAGCCATGTGTCAATGAAGAGTAACAGATCCATAGATTATCCACCTAATGTCAGTGATGGACCATCTCAAGGATCCAGCCATGTGTCTATGATAAATTACAGATCCAGTGGATATTCACCTAAAATCAGTGATGGACCATCTCAAGGATCCAGCCATGTGTCAATGAAGAGTAACAGATCCATAGATTATCCACCTAATGTCAGTGATGGACCATCTCAAGGATCCAGCCATATGTCTATGAAGAGTAACAGATCCTTTGGTCATCCACCTAATGTCAGCGATGGACCATCTCCAGGATTCAGCTGTGGTGATGGACCTGCTGTGGCTTCTGACCCTGTGTGAGTATCATTCACTATCTTCTGTAGCTAAACTTGGAAGATAACTGTGAATTTGCAGATTACTGAGTTAGAGCTGATTGTTAAAGCTCTTTTCATATATGTTTACATTAATGTTAAAAATAACAAAAAAAGATTTTGAAAACTTTGAATGATGCTGGTGATGAAGTCTGATTATTCAGTACAGAAACTGAAAGTAAAAATTACCAAGCTTTTAGATTTTTGTCTTACTGTGTTAACGGCGTATATTCTCTTAGAGACCATGAGAGATTACACTAATCAAATTTATTTTCTTAATATTTCTTTTGTGGACCACACCTCACAAGTATTTTGTGTTATACAAGTAACACAAGTATCTCAGATAGCTGATAATTTTGACACTATCTCTGGCTGTTGTTGATACACAATGTCGTTGTCTATCGCCACAACCGGGATGTTATCACGGGCCCTGCATGCCTGTCTGCTATGCCACTCTGAGGGACAAAACAACTAATTGTTTCATTAAAATCCACATGAATGAGAATAAATAGGGTGGCAAACAAAGAGGGTAACAAGGAAGGTCTACATTACAGTATTCCAGAAAGCAAGTTATGTGACATTTCGAGGTATGTTTAAGGCTAAGTAAGCAGATAATTCAAATTTCAGTTCCAAAAACGGAGGAAACATAGCTTGCACTCTGAACAAAACCTGATCAGCCTGCAAGCTAACAGTGAGGTTAATTAGTTACTTTACAAATAGTTAGTTTAGTTCAGAGGTGGTCCGTGCATGTGCTATTGATGAGGCTCCAGTGGGTGTTTTTATTTTATTTTTATATGCGTGTGTATATATGTACAGTATTTTCTGCAATATAAGATGCACCATATTATAAGGCGCAGCCTCAAATACGGGGTCTATTTCTGTACTTAACCCACACATAAGGTGCACCATATTATAAGGCGCATGCTAAAAAATACGGTCTACATTAAAAAAGCTAGCGGAAGCAAAACAGTTTGTTTAGTTGCTTTATTTTGCTATTTAACAATACACTCACATTATGTTTTAATCAATCCATCCAAATCCATCAAACTCATCATCATCTGTGTCTGAATTGAACAGCTGGGCAATTTCACCATCAAACACGCAGGTGTTGAACCGAAATCTGACTCCCTGCACAAATCTGACTCATTCATTAATACGCGCTTCCTTGAGCGTATTCGCTTATCGATCGATATTTTTTTCCACACAGCAAACACCCAGAACGTGCAAACACCCACCCATCATGTGAAAAAATAATTAAATATTATTATATTTAATATAATTCATGCACAAGTACAAAGAGGAGAGTAATACATTTTTTTATGATCTTTATGCAGCAGAAAAATAATCATTGGTTGGGTTGTGTCAAAAGGGAGGCCCACTGTCTCAGACTTTGAAAACCTCTGCATTAAAGCAATATTGATAAAATATCTGTTTATATATATATATATATATATTTATTATTATTATTATATATATATTTTTTAATAATTTTATTATAAATATATAATTATAATTTATTTATAAGAAGCAACATAAAATAATACTAATTTTTTTCCCAGGATTACCAGCAAGAAGAGAAAAAGAGCAGCATCTCCAGTCTCTGGCTGTGTGCATATGAAGAGTAACAGATTTGTTGGTCTGCCTCCTGATCTCCGTGATAGACCTGCTGTGACCACTGACCCTGTGTGAGTATCATGTGCAAATCCCATGTTTCAGTCCCCAGTATTTAGTACTATAGAGGTGCTTATTGACCCACTCAATGTATAATCATCTAGGGTGGGACATTTAACATTAATCCACACAAAGATAACAAAATTAAAAAAAGTATTGTACTGTATTGTACTATAGTACTGTATTAAAGTTGTCACTAATAAGAGTAGATCAACTGATGTTCCCTTTAATAACATAGTAGATCACAGAAATAAAAACATGTAAAAATTTTACAGAGAATCAGAAAGGCCCTTGTTATTTTTTTTATTATTTGTTGTTAAATTGTTTCTTTCTTGATGTTTCTTTTATATATATTTCTAAAAAAAAATCTGGTTCAAGTTGAGCTTTATTGTCGTTCCGCTACATGTGGGACATTGTCACACTTGGTCCTGTCTTTCTGTGTCTTTGTCACTTCCTGGTCACTGAGGTCATGGGGTCACTTCCTGTTGTCACTCCCTGTCTATCGTGATATCACTTCCTGTTCACTTCCGGGGCTTTCTAGAACCTTCCACACCTTTCTAGTTTCAATTACCTCGTCAGTGTCTCCAGGTGTTTCCCATGTCTGTCTCTATTTATACCCTCTTGTGTGTCCTGGTCTTTGTCAGTTGTTGAACCTGCAATGTTATGTTCCTAAGTCGTGTGTGGATGCTCTTCTCCAGTGTTATCCTGTGTCCTGAGTTTTTGCACCATCGCGTGCCGTTTTGTTTGTAGTTCTAAATAAAGTGTTTTCTTTTTGGAATCCTTTCTCCGCGTCGCACACGAATCCCGTGAAAGCGTTACAGACAGTGGAATTAAATGTTGTGCCTCACAGGACCACGGTGCTACATAAGTACAGCCATACAACCATGACGTAAGACACTATAAACCTATACATGACTAACCTACTGACAGATTTGGTTATACATATACTATATATAAATGTTAACCTATACAGACTATACAAACTATACGAATGCTTCACATAATACTGTGAACTTCACATAATTGTCATAATTCTCGATAAGCGCTTTGAGTGTATGAAAAGAGCTATATAAATGTAAAGAATTATTACTATGTTCAAAGAGAAACATTGTGAGTCTAGCAGCCTGTTCCCTGTTCTAGCAGCCTGTTCTAGCTGGGGAACAGTGCAAGATTATTTGTAATGCATGAACATGTAGACATATATTATTGAGTTTTTTTGTGGGATTATGTACACACAGCTGTGTGTGAAAAGGGTCTAGTGTGCATAGAGGAGAGTGACATGGTCTTGGTGATTCAGGTGAGATCCTCTGTGATGTGCACCCACAGGAATTTAGTGCTGCTGACTCTCTTTACAGTCGAGCTATCGATGGTCAGTGGGGGGTGATCATCAGAGTTTCTCCTGAAGTCCATCACAACCTCCATTGTCTTCTCCACATTGAGGAATAGGTTGTTAGTGCCACACCATTCAGCCGGCTGTGCCACTTCCTCTCTGAAGTGCGTTTCATCATTTTTGCTGATGAGACCTACCACCGTTGTGTCATCAGCGGACTTGATGATGTGGTTGGAGCTGAACTTGGCAGTGCAGTCGTGGGTCAGCAGCGTGAAGAGCAGCGGGCTGAGCACACAGACCTGTGGGGAACCTGTACCCAGTGTGGTAGTGCTCAAGGTGTTGTGGCCAACACGGAACTGACTGAGGTCTTCCAGTTAGAAAGTCCAGGATCCAATTACAGAGGGAATTGTTGAGGCCTAGCAGGTTTAATTTGTTGATAAGCTGTTGTGAGATTGTGTTGAATGCTAAAGTCAGAGAGAAAACGTGTTACGTCTATTAAATTAATACTTTGTATACATGGGATGTTTTCAAAACAAGATAATTTAATTTTAGAGACATTTAAATATTTTATTATTTGATAAAGTTCAAACCTGTTTGTTTTTGTTTCTCTGTTCATCTTAGTCTTTTCAGTGGTGGGAGAGCAGACCAGATCAGAAATGTGTCCTGTCAGAACAGCACATCCTTCTCCTGTCAGAAACACATCAGTCATCATAAGATTCTCGATTCTCACCAACCAGTGCATGATGATCTTCAGAGAGTCAAACACCAGAATAAAACCATCATGAAGAACAAGTATGAGAGCTTATTTGAGGGAGTCAAACTACAAGAGAATCAGACTCTCCTGAACAGGATTTACACACAGCTGTACATCATAGAGGGAGAGAGTGAAGGAGTGAATGAAGAACATGAAGTGCTACAGATGGAGAAAAGTTACAAGACTCTCCAAGACACTCCAATCAACTGCAATGACATCTTTAATCCTTCACCTGAACCTGGATATGAGGAGAAGAGAAGAGAGAAGAAAGATGAAATCAAGACTGTTCTTACTAAAGGCATCGCTGGAATTGGAAAAACCGTCTCTGTGCAGAAGTTCATTCTGGACTGGGCCGAGGGAAAAGCCAATCAGGATGTAGATTTCATGTTTGTTCTTCCGTTTCGAGAGCTGAACTTCACTTCAGCGAGAGTCTTCACACACTTCTGCTGGACTTTCATCCTGAACTTCAAGATCTGGACTCAAAGATTTATGATGAATGTTCAGTTGTGTTCATCTTTGATGGTCTGGATGAAAGCAGAATTACATTGATGTTTTCAGACAGTGAGAAAGTTTCTGATGTGACTGAGATTTCATCAGTGGGTATGTTGATGTCAAACCTCATGAAAGGAGATCTGCTTCCCTCTGCTCTCATCTGGATCACCACCAGACCAGCAGCAGCCAATCAGATCCCCTCCAAATACATCAACCGTGTGACAGAAATTCAGGGATTCAATGACCCTCAGAAGGAGGAATATTTCAGGAAGAGAATCAGAGATGAGCATCAGGCCAGCAGAATCATCTCACACATCAGAAGAGCAAGAAGCCTCCACATCATGTGTCACATACCCGTCTTCTGCTGGATCTCAGCCACTGTGCTTCAAAACATCCTGAATCAAGATCTCAGTGCAGAAATCCCTCAAACTCTGACTGAAATGTACATCCACTTCCTGCTCATTCAAACTCATATGAGGAACCAGAAGTATGAAGAGAGAGATCCAGAGAAAGTCCTGCAGTCCAACAGAGACGTGATTGTGAAACTTGCTGAACTGGCTTTCAATCAGCTGATGAAGGGCAATGTGATGTTCTATGAGGAGGACCTGAGAGAGAGCGGCATAGACGTCAATGACGCCTCAGTGTATTCTGGGATTTGCACTGAGATCTTTAGAGAGGAATCAGTGTTTCATCACAGGAAGGTTTACAGCTTTGTACATCTAAGCTTTCAGGAGTTTTTTGCAGCACTGTATGTGTTTTTCTGCTTTTTACACAAGAACTCTGAAGTTTTGAAAATGTTCCTGACAGGAAATTCCAGAACACAGTCTGGGAAAGTTCCTCTGGATGTGTTTCTGAAGGAAGCAATGACTAAAGCATTGAAGAGTGAAAATGGACACCTGGATCTTTTCCTTCGATTTCTTCATGGTGTCTCACTGGAGTCCAATCAGAGACTCTTACAGGATCTGCTGATTCTCACAGAGAACAACCCAGAGACCATCAAGAAAATAATCCAAAACCTCAAACGAGGTCAGAAAAGCAATATCAGACCTGAAAGATGGATGAATCTGTCACACTGCTTGATTGAGATGAAGGACAATTCTGTTTTTGAAGAAATGCAGGCATTTTTAAACTCTAAAACAAAAACAAAAAGTCTTTCTCTTGCACAATGTTCAACTTTGGCAAACATGATCCTGATGTCAGAGGAGGTGATGGATGAGTTTGACCCTAAAAAGTACAACATCAAGTCAAAAGAGGGTCGATGGAGACTGTTACCTGCTTTGAGGAACTGCAGAAAGGCTCTGTAAGTGTAAAAATATGATTATTCAGTACTCACATTTGGGTCAGTGGCATGACATTTTTGTCTAATTATATTATTTCCTTTTAAGATAACTTGATTAATTTAGAACTCTTCATATCACTTTATTCTATAAAACCTGTTATTGTTTGAAGTAGTTTTTTGTATATTTTAAATAATGCATCTACTTTACATTTTTGTCTTAAACCCCCAAAATGTTAGGGGGGGCAAAAAACAATTTAAAATAGTATCTTAAAAATAAATGACTAAATATGGCATATTATTTTTGTTTGAAACCTTTTATGAACAAATGTTATAAACATTAGTTTTAGAGCTGTTGAGATAATTGAAAAACCTTTGTTCAGCAATTTGTGTACTCTCAAGTGTCAGGATGACACAACTGCAAACATTGCTTTTTTTATTATAATGAAGTGAAATAACCGTAAGCATTATTATGCATCACCCAGAAAACCCCAGCTGATGCTTGAAAAGGTGTGCAGGTCTCTCACTAATTTCGTTGCTAATTTCAAGTGTAGGCACGTACACTCCATGTCAGGTGGTACGACTACAGTATATACATTCAACTTTTTGGTTGTACTGCCTTTGAATGATTTGTAAAGAGTGATTTATAATCATGTTAGGGATTTTTTTTTTTGTTAAAACCTTTCTTTGCTTTTCTGTAGTTTTCCATAGAATAGTGATGAATATTGTCTGCACGTCTCACCAGATAGAACATGTTATCAGAATGTTTTGAGAGTAGTTGATAGTTGGAGCCTGAGCCGAGTTCAGCCTTGGAGAAGCTGTGTATCTGTGTGTGTGTGTGTGTGTGTATCTGTGTGGGTGTTAATTTGATCTGTATTGGTGAGGTGATTAACTGGCACCATAAGGAGACGGAATGACTTGTTGTCTTCGACAAGTCATGTGGAAGGTCACAAACCCGTCAACCATGTGATCAACGGAGATATGCTTCAGACTTTCTGCTCTTGTGTGGAAAATTAGTAGTTTTAATATCTTTCTTTCTTTCTTTCTTAGCCAATCAGAAGCATTTAAACGTCATCATTGACGTGGTTAGTACCCTCTGTTAGAGTATAATTGCTGTAACAATGTTATTGTAAGTGGGGCGGCCTACGAACTTCTTGTGAGACCTGAAGCTTCTGCTGATGAAACTGCAAACTAAACTTCACTAAATTTTCTTCTATTGACTGCACTTCTGACTCCTGCTCTTCATTCAACATATCTGGTCCTTGAGTCATAACTGTAATTCCCCTAAAAAACACTGAAATATTATTTAACAGTTGTAACTTGTTTAAACGCATCATTCATAATTCAAAAATATGCATTACATCAGTTTTGAGAATGTAATCTTTTTATAAGCTTTTTCTATGACCCAATTGTATATTGTGATTTAGTATTACTTGGGTTTGCATTTACAAGCATAAAATATATATTATTTTATTTGAGTGTTGTATTCATTCTCTACTATATTAATACTATTGGTTTTATTTAAATGCTTTCTTTGTAAACCCATCCAATGAAGGTACCAGTAAAACTAATATTTTAAGGCATTTGTCAATAATATATTAGTTGTTTATGCTAATATAATATTTAGACGTGGTCCAAGACACCATTAATATAAACGATCCAGTAATTCTTGATACAGGGATCCTTCTGAATGTTCTACAGCAGGGGCATTCAATAAAAATCCCAAAAGTTCTTGGCACAAAAATTTCCCCATTTTCTGTTAGAGGCAAAAGCTGAGACCAAAGACTCAGTACTGTGAGATGGAAAGAATGGCATTCAGGACTACAGTGAGAAGGCTGAGTTTATAAAACTGTTGCAGTTTTTAACCATACCTTTAGAGAGGTAAGAAAAACAGACATGTGTATTATGTTTTTTCTACCTAAATATCATGCAAGCTTATTCTCCTACTGAGTTAACATGTTTGTGAGTAGACTATTTGCAGCAGTAGTATCTCATGCTGCCAGAAATTCTACTAAGGGTGCTAGTCTCTCGTGTTTCCTGAGCAATCAACTTGTATCATTGAAGCAACGCACCGGCAGCAACCAAACAAACTGAACCACCAAACAAATTATGGTGCCACAACTTTTCCAGGTGGACACTGAGGCCACGTCCCCTCGAAGCCGGTGCATTCCCTATCCGATCATAAACACGGCGTCGGCGCAAGAAATATCAGCGTCCACACGAGACCACTAAAACCGACTGATAACAGTGTAGTTTATATGCCAGACCAGTATGGGGCGCTGTAATTCTGCCACAGATATACACTATACACAGAGAAGAAGACTTTGAGCATGCGCATTGTTGTTGCTGTTCAGTGTTGCCAGATTGGGCGGTTACCGCCAAATTGCGCTCCTTTTGGTCACGTCCGACCGGGAAAAAATGCATTGGGCTGGTTGATGATAAAATTTGGGATGGTTTTTGATGCATAAAATCGCGCAAAATTTTTCATTATTTATAAGAGTACGCACTTTGGGCTGGTATTTTTTTAAATGGGCGGGATGGTTTGGGATGGTTTTAAGCTGTAGTTGGGCTGGAAATCTTCAGTTCAATCTGGCAACACTGTTGCTGTTATGTGTGACGCAGCCGACACGTGATGTGATGACATCATCGGATCACAAAAAATATACGGATTGGCCGTCCACATGAGACCGCAAGGGTGTTGGATTCAGATCTATCCACTTTAGGACCCGGTATCAAAAGAGAGCGGATTCAGTCTCCCAAAACGGCGGATCTGTGTGGACGGAACGCCAATCCGATAACAAATGTATGCGGATACAGTGATACGCGTCTCTGTGTGGATGGGCCCTGAGACAAGTGCTGGGGACCACTGCCACTTGTGTCCCAAAGCACACAACGTGTCAGAGTTAGTAGAACGGCCCCTTGAGGGCACCATAATGAGGTGTAAAGCGCTTCCATTTGGTGGGGACTGCCATCAAGGACCTGATGCTATTAACTTTTTTCTTTTTTACTGCACTGAGTGTAGAGTCTGAGACCTGAGTGTTCAGGGGGAAGCTTCTCAAATTTGCAAGAAAGCTTCCACCCTTATCTCACCCTCGGTCAACCTCCTGTCGAGAGACAGTGTGATTTGTTGAGCACTATGCACTAATGGAAGGCTGGTTCTCAATCTTTTTTTTTTTTGTTGTGAATATTATCCTGCTTTCTGCTGGCCAGAGTCATATTTTAAACCTGGCAGCAGCGAGAAACAAAATCTCAAAATTAGAGACGTTATGTCAGAACATCTGATAAATTGGGATCTCGACCCCCCCCCCCCCCCCCCCCCCAACTCACAATGAAGTAAACACAACGACTTTTAGTAATGCCTTGGATGGCACCAGTGAGGAAGAATGTGATGACAATGACTGCATGGATCTGTCCTTCCTCATTTCTGATAGCAGCGAAGAAGAGGAATTATTGGGGTTCGAATAAAAACATTACAGCCTTATTTTTGTTACTTTCACTGTTTACTGACTTTACTGACTGTTAATGAGAGTAAAGATAGTTCTTAATATGTTACATGGTTGACATAAAATTGTTCTTAAACTGCTGTTAACTTTATACAGTTGATTATAAAATATTTTACTACAGTATTTGGTTCAGAATCTTTTATTTCTAGATTTTCCTCCTTTAAAATTGGGTGCGTCTTATGTTCCGGAGCATCTTATATGGCGAAAAATACGGTATGTCCCTACGTTTATCACATGTGAAGCCCTTAATGCTGACAGACAGACAGACTATACATGAAGCAGGCAGTACATGTGACAATTACAGGAGATGACATGACTCTCCGTGTGTGTTGATCCAACTCACCAGTTGTTTGATGAACTCGGAAAAAGGCGAGAGCGAGAAAACGCTGTATGCATGGACAGTAATTAAGTAAGATAGCACAATGCTAATGCATTTAGCGACTTAAAGCTGACGATTACAATTTAACACTCGAGCAAACAGAAAACAGCAGCAGTCAAAACGGTCTTTCTGGAACAAAAAAAACAAACGTTTTGACCAGTTAGATATCATCTTTGGTTCAGAGAGTACATGTTTCTCCTCTCATCATGAATTACACATTATTTGAATCACATGGGCTCCTATCTTTCCCACTCTTAGCAAAGAGTATGTTTACATTTGCATTCGAGGTGTACATTGACGTTGTAATCAGTTCTTGCTTTCCCTGAGAAGTGTATCAGTGTTTTTATTGGCAGTAGGAGCAAAAATCTACAGCAATAATCAACACCGTAGCAGATGTTTTCCACCAAGACCAAATACATTAACATTGTCAGAATATATTTTTATTAATTCTATACAATATTTTAACTTCAAGTGGCATTTTTTGCACAGGATCCTTTTATTATCTCTATATTATATGTAGTGACAAAGTTTACTAAATAATGAAGGCCTACAGTCTTGCAATCTTTACCTAAGTTCACCAACATAACTTTTAATCAGATTCCTTCCTGTTTTCAGATGTGCAGAATGTAAACTCACTGATCTACACTGTGAAATTGTGGCTTCAGCTTTACAATCATCAAACTCTCCCCTGAGAGAACTGGATCTGAGTAACAATGACCTGCAGGATTCAGGAGTGAAGCTGCTCTGTGCTGCACTCAAGAGTCCAAACTGTCAACTCAACATACTGAGGTTTGACTTGCATACTGATCAATTTGGTTTTTTCAGTTACTCTATATATGAAGTTATAAAAATTAACTTCAATAAAGGTAATCTAGCTGGAATTAAACTGGATTAGATGCTTTGAGGCCAAATCCAACTCAAACAAGAACTTTCCTCAAATAACTTCAATAACTTTCCTCAAAAGTAATTTCCAAAATCCCATACAAATGGGTCATTTTGAATATGATGCAGTTTTGTGTGTGTTGCTGGATATTGTGGAAAAGAGGAACCATGATCTTAACCATAATTTGATTGAATAAAATCTAGTATAAATATTTTGACATTTAAATGTATAAGCTTTAAACAATATAAATATATATATATTATTTATTTATTTTTATTTTTTATTAAGACTTAGATGTATGAGAGACTACTGTTTGCCACACTTTTTACATAAACCTTTTCTCAGGGGAGATATATTTTGAAGTTATTATTGTTTATTTTTATGTAGTTTATCATTATTACCCTTTGTTAGTTGTACCTAAATAAAACTAAGCAGCACTGTTATCAGGCTCAGAAAAAGATGTACATGTCATAATACACATTCACTTAGAGGACATTTATAATTATTGGTAGAGATGCCACTTTTTCTCCTACAATAGTAAATGGCCAAGTCTTCTGTGAAATTAAATGGAAAGCAAATCTAGGTAGCTTTGGCCCTGATTTACCTTCAGGTATACTTTTTATAATGTTGCCATCATTACCTTCATACAAGGTAAACTTGCATTACAATTGGATGTATATATTTATTTTCACTTTCTATGCAGACAGCTTCTTATCAGACATGTACGACAAAGCACACAGTGCTCTAAATTTCAATCTTTACAGTGTTTGTGTAGCATTATGTATTGTTGCTATCCTATTTAGATTGGCTGGCTGTAATCTCACTGATCAGTGCTGTGAAAGTGTGGCTTCAGCTCTGCAATCATCAACATCCCTCCTGAGAGATCTGGACCTGAGTAACAATCACCTGAAGGACTCAGGAGTGAAGCTGTTGTTTGATGCTCTTCTGACTCCAAACTGTCAACTCAACATACTGTGGTATTTAACTCTTCTGTGTACAATATATATATATATATATATATATATGTAGAATATAAATGTTACATGTAATACTGGCAGTCGTACAAGTACTAATTTTAAGATATGTCTGTTTTGTTTTGCTCTTAAGTGACTTGTCTGGTCAAATTGAAAATTTAGTGAGAAATTAATTATCAGTAGATTATGCCCCCTTTTAATAAACATTGTACACTGCAGTTTAAAGATGTAGAAAATATTGTACAAACTATTGTTTCTTTGTTTGAAAGAATGAAGAAAATTTACTTTAAAATGCATCAAAACTACATGGAAAGATTATTAGGGAGATGAAAAGTTATTTTCAGTACACTCATCTGTTATGACCCCTGGCTCAAGGGACGTAACATAAACAAGGGACACACGCAAACCAAATATTTAAGCTCAAAAAAAGATGTTTATTACTAAATTAAGATGTCAACATGTAAAGCAAGGTGTATGGTTGAAAGTGTAATATAATGTTGTGAGATGAAGGTGGAAAGCAATCAAACAAAACATAACCAAGTCCAAACAAACAAAGGGCGAATTTGCAGTCTCCAGACTCCCCCATTCTCTTTCAGTCTCTCCCCTTCCAATTCCTCAGTCTCTCTTAAAGAGCACAGGAAGTACTGGGCACAGGTGTTAATGATCTGCCGCTAATTGATGGAAACCCACAAGCTGCAGAAACCAAGGCCAACAGCAGAGGCCGTCACATCATCGTATTCAAGTTTTCAAATAATTTGCCTTTAAAAACTGATATTTTATATCAGTTTAATGTTCAGAACAATGCAAAAATGCTCTCAGGCAAGATTAACTCACCTAATGCACTGAAATTGGCTAACACTAATGACATTGAAATTCCATTGAATGTGTTACAATTTAAACATAAATGCATAAATTATTCTAAAAGGGCTGCACCATTCCCTACTTTACTCATACTGGTATGCTGATAAACTTGTACAGTAGAACCCCGATTTACGAAAATAATCCGTAAATCGGACAGGCTTTTGCATGTAAATTGCCTAATCTGTTCCATGCCATACGAAAACACAACATTTAGCATTGGATGAAGCGCATACCAGCTTAATACTTGTCAATTTTCTCCCTTTTCGTCTCCATCCTCTTCTTGCCTTTGACTTCAGCAACAATCTTCACATCCATGGCTAGTGATTAGAAAAAAGTTTTTTTAACTGGGCACAAAATAATGGCGATGCAGCACGATGAAAACAAAACTTGTATGTGAATCCACGGAAGAACTTTAGCGTTAGAAATGGGAGAACACAGACGAAATGGGAGATGCAGAGGCTGGTGGGAGTGATGCTGACCAATAGGAGAGCAGGATTGTAAAAAGTGTTCCTCTTCTTACATGGACTATTCCAGCCATCCCTGTCATTCAGTGCGAAATGGACTATTCCAAAACTTTCCATCTGAGTTTCAGGAAGTGACTGAGAAGAGAGCTGATGGATGATTAAGGTAAAAGAGATTGGCTGAAGACTGTATATAGTTAATTGAGTGAAATACAGGGAATTAGTGCCAATCGTTGAAGTTTTATCGATCGTGCGTAACCACACATCTATGCACCTTTAATAAATACCAGTTTTGGATTATTCCCTGAGTGAGACATCATTGTTCTGACCGGACAAACTGTAGCCTTCATCCAACCCGAACTAAAATCAGAGTTCAGATTCACAATATTTTTCAAGGATGCTGCAGCGAAAGCTAGCGTCCGAGCCGGGAGACAGCCAATGGGAGAGCCGGACGATTGGTCCGAGTTTACGGGTCAGTGGTGCGCGAATTTCAAAACAAAACTCGATATTTCGTTTTTCACATCTTGATCATTTTGTCATTACTCGGGCGAAAAAAAGACAGAAGTCTTTAATCGTACATCGAACTTTTCGTACGTAGAGCATTTCATAAGTCGGGGTTCTACTGTATTTCTAAAACATGGGTCTCTTTGCGGGGCCTCTCAGAATAAACTTCTCTATCGCCAGTGTCTACGGCTGACTGAAATAAAGTATTTGGCTGATTTTATTAAATGAATAAAACAAAAATAGTTGTTTATTAAGATGTCGTTTTTTCAGATCACACGTTTAGTCACAGAAAGCTATTTTGGTGGAATAAAAGTACAGTTAAAATGGACTCAAGTAAAAGTACACCATTAAACTTCTTAAAGTACAATTTGTGACAACTGCATAACTACAAACTACTTAACCTTAACCTGAATATTTGTAATTTGTTACTTCACACCCTGTAACGAATTGTTAAACTCTTAGTTGCTAATTAATTGATTAATTGATTTCAGTTTATGAGGCATAGGCCACTTATAGATCACTCATTGCAAACTTAAACATCTTTTATGACATTAACACTTTAAGCATATTTACAGCGTATAATAGTATTATAAACAAATTAAAATTAAACAAATTTCCCCTTAAGGGACAATAAATTCTATCTATCTATCATTAGCTAGAGAGTAGCTTACAGACACGTGTCAAATTCACGCTCAATATAAAAACGGTATAATGAAAGGAATTAATACTAAAAATTGAATACTATAAATTTTATCCTATACTAATTTTATACTGTACTGTAAACTTTAATACTAAAGTAAAATTTTAAATGTATTAATTTTTTATACTAAAATTTATACATTTTATATATATATATATATATATATATATATATATATATATACACACACACATATACGGTGGGTCAAATAAGTATTTAGTCAACCTCCAATTGTGCAAGTTCTCCCACTTAAAAAGATGAGAGAGGCCTGTAATTTTCATCGTAGGTTCACTTCAACTCTGAGAGACATAATCAGAAAAGAAAATCCAGAAATTCAAATTGTCTGATTTTTAAAGAATTTATTTGCAAATTATGGTGGAAAATAAGTATTTGGTCAATAACAAAAGTTCATCTCAATACTTTGTTAAATCACCTTTGTTAGCAATGACAGAGGTCAAACGTTTTCTGTAAGTCTCCACAAGGTTTTTACACACTGTTGCGGGTAGTTTGGCCCATTCCTCCATGCAGATCTCCTCTAGAGCAGTGATGTTTTGGTGCTGTCACTGGGCAGCAAACTCCCTCCAAAGATTTTCTATGGGGTTGAGATCTGGAGACTGGCTAGGCCACTCTAGGACCTTGAAATGCTTCTTACGGAGCCACTCCTTTGTTGCCCGGGCGGTGTGTTAGAAATTTAAAAATGTGAAAAGTTTTGTGTTTAGAAAATTTAGAATGGTTGTCATGCTGAAAGACCCAGCCACGTTTCATCTTCAATGCCATTGCTGATGGAAGGAGGTTTTTACTCAAAATCTCACAATACATGGCCCCATTCATTCTTTCCTTTACACGGATCATTCGTCCTGGTCCCTTTGCAGAAAAACAGCCCGAAAGCATGATGTTTCAACCCACATGCTTTACAGTAGGTATGGTGTTCTTTGGATGCAACTCAGCATTCTTGCTCCTCCAAACCAGACAAGTTGAGTTTTTAGTTCTATTTTGATTTCATCTGACCATATGACATTCTCCCAATCCTCTTGTGGATCATCCAAATGCTCTCTTCCGATGGGCCAAGAAAGTACTGGCTTAAGCAGGGGGACACGTCTGGCACTGCAGGATTTGAGTCCCTGGCGGCGTAGTGTGTTACTGATAGTAGTCTTTGTTACTTTGGTCCCAGATATCTGCAGGTCATTCACTAGGTTCCCCCGTGTGGTTCTGGGATTTTGTGGTTCTCCATTCTTGTGATAATTTTGACCCCACGTGGTGAGATCTTGCGTGGCGCCCCAGATCAAGGGAGATTATCAGTTGTATTGTATGTCTTCCATTTTCTAATAATGGCTCCCACAGTTGATTTCTTCACACCAAGCTGCTTACCTATTCCTGACTCAGTCTTCCCAGCCTGGTGCAGGTCTACAATTTTGTTTCTGGTGTCCTTTGACAGTTCTTTGGTCTTGGCCATAGTGGAGTTTGGAGTCTGACTGTTTGAGGCTGTGGACAGATGTATTTTATACTGATAATGAGTTAAAACCGGTGCTATTAATACAGGTAACGAGTGGAGGACAGAGGAGCCTCTTAAAGAAGTTGTTACAGGTCTGTGAGAGCCAGAAATATTGCTTTTTTGTAGGTGACCAAATACTTATTTTCCACCATAATTTGCAAATAAATTCTTTAAAAAAAAATCAGACACATTTTTTTTTTTCTGATTCTGTGTCTCGTAGTTGAAGTGTACCTATGATGAAAATTACACGACTCTCTCATCTTTTTAAGTGGGAGAACTTGCACAAATGATGGTTGACAATACTTATTTGCCCCACTGTATATATATATATATATATATATATATATATATATATATATATATATATATATATACAGGGTTGGGTAGGTTACTTTTAAAATGTATTTCACTACAGATTACAAAATACTTGCTTTAAAAAGTAATTTGTAACGTATTTCGTTACATTACTCAAGTTTAGTAACGTAATCTAAATACTTTGAAATACTTAACACAAAAGACCGTATTAACTTGATGTCCTGTATTAAGTTTACAACCTGTAAATAAAAATGAACTCTACCCATCATAGGATTTAGTTTTCTGCTACATTTTATTTGATAAAATTATCTGCTACACTGCCTTGATTTCTCCATCATTGCGTTTAATTTTTTGACGTTTCTTGACGTCATGTGTCGCAAAGCACGCAGTGCTGCGCCTTGAATTGCGCATTTACAATAATTCTTTAAATTAATTTAAACATTTAATTTCAGTTTACTCTGTTGTAGTTAACTATAAAACAAACAAAATTATGTCAAATTAGAAATTACAATCTGTGTCGAAGGTATGTCTCCATCTGTCTCGCGCTCGCGCTCTCTATCTCCTCGGACGGTACGGCGGGCCACAAATCAAAGGTTGGCCCGCGGGCCCTATTTTGGGCATCTCTGGCTTATATATTCATAGCTGACTAACCTACAGTGTCGCAACAGTTTTTTGCATCCCTCCACCACCATTATTCTCTTTTTGTGTTTCACAAGAAAGTAATAGGTTTGGGGGAAAAATATGACAAAAGTCATTTTGTGTCATTTTAACTATCCCTAGTATAAATATGTTTCTATTGCAGCAATTATCAGTCAGTAAGTGTGGTCTTAACAATAAATGAAAGCAAGAAAAAAACAACTAGCACAATTCTCCAAGTAACACAACAGATTTAGGTAATGAATAGAGAAAACTTTGAGTGATTCTTTCACTTATTATCCTCTCTATTAAAGGTTACCGCCACAACAGAATCGAGAGAGTCAACAGTCAAATTTAGTCAGGATGCGTTTCACAAATCAAATATGGACGCAATGAAGTTCAATGGAATTAATGACTATAGTTATCTAGCCATGCTTTTGGGAAACACACCCCAGATCTATCAAATTCGTGAATGATTCATTGACAATATTTTTGTAAACAAATCAAATTGATTCATTTAAAACGATGGGGAAAAAAAACAATTTGTTCACAATTCGGATAATGAACTCGCACAAAGGCGCCATTTCCTGAACATTTGTAATGAATTATTAAGGTTTAAAGTTTGTCTATTAAGTACACAAAGCCATTGGCTTTATAAAACATTATTTAACGCATGATTAATTGGATGTCAATTCTATGTTTTATTAGACCAAATTCTTATAAATATTAAACGTAGGCTAATGATAACCATACAAAGCTCAACGTATGAGTAAATGGGAAAATAATGAATAAAGAAAATAATTTTCAAAGACCAAGAACAACTTACTTCAAGATGCTTTTTCAGATTAGATGTTGAATCCTTTGAAGCCGATAGAAGTTTTGTTGCAGGTAGACATAGCTTGCATTGCACTGTGATGTTACGTCCTTTTTCTTGTTTATAAGTAAAATTGTCTTTGAATTTCCACGAAAGAAATGCATTACGCGCTGTTTTCCTGTCCATTTTTTATGCAGATCTACACTCTCCAGCTTGCTAACTGAACAGGCTGCGCGCGCTTTTTATTTTTAAAGAGACAGAGTCGGAGAATCATCAGACAGCTTACGTTAATATTAATAAATAAATGACATTAAAATTAAAAGTAATCACTTTGGTAATCTAAAATACTTTTTGAATGTAACTGTAATCTGATTACCATCAATTTAAAATGTAACTGTAACGAAATACAGTTACTCAAATTTTGTATTTTAAATACGTAACGCCGTTACATGCATTTCATTACTCCCCAACCCTGATTTTATATATATATATATATATATATATATATATATATATATATATATTCTATTTAATTATAAAACCTTAATATTATACATTTATTCTCTCTCTCATACGATGTGTATTATGGTGCTCTACACTCATCAATGACAGTAGTATCTTGAGACTCCAGTAATGACGAAAATGACAGACCTCTGCGGTTCGATGAATGTGATGATGATGGTGTTACTGCACTGGTATAATGAGTTTAAATCAGTTCGGGATCGTCAACATTTGCTTCTGAGAGAGGAGGAGAGGCTCCCACTCCACTCGTGCTCTCATTCGTCGGTCTCGCGCCGGGAACCAATCACGTGTCTTGTCTGAGTGCCGTGTGTGTGTAAAAAGCCTCTGAGAGAGTTTCTCTCTTTGTCTGGCATCCTGGGAAACCGTTTCTCTCTCATCACGATGAAACAACGCTGCTTTCTGCAATACGGCTGCCGATATGGCGGTATTTAAAATATACATATATTAATTTCCGATGAATATTTTTGAAAAATCCGCAATGCACTGAGGCCGCAAAACTTGAACTGGGAAGGCAAGGGTTTACTGTATATAGGTAACTTCATCTGTGTGTGGATAACTTTAAAACCATTCAATTTCGGTTTCTTGGCCCTCGGGTTATATGGAGTTTTACTATGTTGTTTTGCATCCTTTGTAGATTATCTCTAACTGTGGAGCACACTAACATGAAGATGTCTGTTGTTGTAGGTTATCAGGCTGTATGGTGACAGAGGAAGGTTGTTCTGCTCTGGAATCAGCTCTGAGTTCAAACCCTTCACACCTGAGAGAACTGGATCTGAGTTACAATCACCCTGGACCCAGAACTCATGACAAGTATGTGAGCAGTAACAATCATTCAGCCTGCAGTTTATGTGAGAGAATTTGCCTTTTTTGTGGTTGTCAAACCAAGCTCAAAGGAGCAGAAGCCTCAATAAATGAAACTCTCTTTATTGACAGGAGGTCTGACAAAGCTCGCCATAGCTATTGGTAGCATCAAAGCATATTCCTTCATCCCTTGCATGTCTGCATAGTTTCCTTATGAGCCTCGTCCTGCTCATCTTGGCTCAGGGCGAGGAGAGCACTCACTCTCTATGACGTGAATGATAACTCATCATCTCTCACCAGCCATCGACAAACACATATTTACACCCTTCTCAAATTCATCTCAAGAAAAGGGACAAACGAGAGTGAAGCCTCCTCAGAGGAGTGCCCACACACCGCCCCCTCAAGGACTGCACGTGTGTGCCTCTCACCCAAGCAAATGCACACATTTTATGTGTCATTAGGTCTCAGAAAGCGCTGACACGGAAGAACACACTGCTTCACACAACACCACCCTGAAGATAAGAAAGAGAATGACGTATTGAACAGGTGCCCCTTTTTTTACTCCCGGTCGTACCAGTAGTGACATCATAGGCGACTGCCTGACAATGTCAAGTTCATTGTCATGATTCGATTCATCAGACACCCGTCTTTCCGTCTTTTTCTGTCTCTCTCTATAAGTTTTTTAATAATAAATTATTTAAATGTATTTTCTAGTGTGGATCACGGAGGAGAGTTCATGATTTCAGCAGGATTACACAAATGTAAGTCCAGAAGCAGTTTCAGTGTTTGTTGTTGTGTTGTTGTTGTAATGTGTGTTTGTTGTTGTGTTGTTGTTGTAATGTGTGTTTGTTGTGTTCAGACGCCTGTGATCTCACACTGGATCCAAACACTGCAAACAATTTCCTTGTTCTGTCTGAGGAGAACAAAAAGGTGACGCGTGTGAGAGAGAATCAGTCGTATCCTGATCATCCTGACAGATTTGATGATCATCTTCAGGTTCTGTGTGGAGAGAGTCTGACTGGACGCTGTTACTGGGAGATTGAATGGAGTGGAACTGCTGTTATATCAGTGTCTTATAAAGGAATCGAGAGGAAAGAAGCGAGTCGTAACTTTTGGTTTGGATATAATGATAAATCCTGGACTCTGATCTGCTCTGATAACAGATTCCGTGTTCGTCACAATAATAAAGTAACTGCAGTATCTGGTGTTTCAGGATCCTGTAAGAGAGCAGGAGTGTTTGTGGACGTGTCGTCCGGCTCTCTGTCCTTCTACAGCGTCTCTGACACACACACACTCACACACTTACACACATTCATCACCACATTCACTGAACCACTTTATGCTGGATTTAGAGTTTATCATACAAACTCTTCAGTGTCTCTGTGTCACTCAAAAAATAATTAAAAGTTTCTATGCTTTCATTTAATCCCTCCCTTTTCTAGCTTATTGCTACTCTAAACAGTGGCTGAAACTTTTTGTGAACTTGTCTCTTCGCGATGAATCACTTGTCTCTTTGGATAAAAGCATCTGCTAAATGTCTTACTAAGATTCAATTTCATGGATAGCTTATACTTTTTAAAAACCTGGGCCATGAGTTTTCTCACTGGCACTGTTTAGATCACACTAAACGATCGTACTGAGATCACTCTAAACAGGTGTTCTCAGTTAGGCTATCGTCTGTGGTATGAACCACAGACTATTAGTCAAAAATGGTGCCATTTATGAAATTTTCTGCAAGCGACTCTGTGAGAAGGGGGATTAATAAAACGTTTGGAGTACATTAAATTGTACCATTTTCTGAAAGGAACAATTCGGAAACCCATTGCTGCTTGTATATATTTTTTTCTCTTCTTTTAATCTTCTTTTTTTCCTGTAATGAGTGATTTATAATCAAGTTAGTGATTTATAATATGTTTTGACTTATTCAAATTTAGGTACACTTTACTCTATCGCCATTGTAACCAATCCGTTAAAGCCTTTATTTTGCTTTTCTGTATTTTCTGTAATTTCTGTCTGCACTTCTCAAGAATGTTTTGGGAAGGGTTTCTGTTGATAGTTGGAGCCTGAGCAGAGTTCAGCCTTGGAGTATTGTGTATCATTTCTGACACCTATGAACGCTTTTTTGCAACCTGGAAGGTCTCTTAATGCGTAAACCAGAAACCTTGTTGTCAACCCTGTGATCAGCGAAGATATGCTTCTGATTATATGCTATTGTCTGGAAAATTACCAGTTTTGTTAATCTTTCTTTCTTTCTTAACCAATCAGAATCATTTAACCTTCGGCAATGACATAGTTAGTACCCTCTGTTAGAGTATAATTACTGTAACAATGTGATTGAAAGTGTGGTGGGCTATGAACTCATTGTGAGACCTGAAGCTTCTGCTGATTAAACTGCAAACTAAACTGCACACTTCACACTAAGACTGCACTTCTGACTCCTGCTCTTCATTCATCATATCTAGTCCTCGGGTCTTAACTGTAATTCCCCTACGTTTCCATGAGTTAAATTATATACAAAAAATTTGCCAGCACTATGATCAGCAGATTTGTTTCTCTCCATTTTTTGCTAACTCTTCTCGTCAAGCAATGTCATGGAATTTTGGCAAATTACAAGATATAATAATGGCCACGACTGAGTTTAAATATAATTTGAGTATTTTATATCTATTTTGATATAAATAGGAGCATGAAAGGTGCGCCGGAACCCAGAAGCGACAGCTTAGGAGAGTGTCTGAAGTGGGCCTGGAGGCGCAAGGAGCCGAGTCTGAGACGCAGGGTCTCGTTCCCTACGTATGTCAGTTATGTATGTATACATAACTGAGACGTTCCATTTCATTGGAACTCGAGCTGCGTCAAAGCACCCAACGCCACCTCAGAACACCCTCGTTCCCGAAGTTGATAAAACCTCATGAATGTGTGCGGCGAGGAGAAGCTGGAGCCCCAAAGCAAACGAACAATTGGTCTGACTTACGCCAGGTGGTAGTCCTAAAGACGTAAGCACGCGCTTGACAGACCTTGTTCTTATACTCCTGTTTATGATCGTCAAAGGGGGAGGACAGAAGGCCTGCAGCAGGATAGACCGAGCCTTAGGAACATAGCCCAGCCTCGGGTGGAGAAAAGCTTTCCCAGCCGCAAACTCAAGGCAAGTGGGGGCCACAAATAGAGCCTGTAGGTCCCCTACCCTCTTAAGGCAAGGCAAGGCAAGTTTATTTGTATAGCACATTTCATACACAATGGTAATTCAAAGTGCTTTACATAAAGAAGAATGATAAAAATAAAACATTAAAAATGATTAAAAGAATAAAAAGATAAAATAAAATGCAAACAGTTCGGACATAGCACAGTGCTCAGTCTGCAAATGCATAGGTAAAAAGATGTGTTTTGAGTCTTGATTTGAATGTGGCTACTGTTGGAGCGCACCTGATCTCTTCTGGAAGCTGGTTCCAGCTGCGGCTGGCGTAACAGCTAAAAGCAGACTCTCCTTGCTTTGAGTGAACCCTGGGTATTACTAAGTGACTTGATCCTGATGATCTTAGTGATCTGTTAGGTTTATATTCTATGAGCATATCTGCCATGTATTGAGGTTCTAGGCCATTGAGTGATTTATAAACAAGTAACAGTACTTTAAAATTAATTCTAAATGTAACTGGAAGCCAGTGCAAGGACCTGAGGACTGGTGTGATGTGTTCATATTTTCTGGTTCTGCTTAGAATCCTGGCAGCAGCGTTCTGTACGAGCTGCAGCTGTCTTATGGTCTTTTTGGGAAGGCCGGTGAGGAGCCCATTACAATAATCCACCCTGCTGGTGATGAAAGCATGAACAAGTTTCTCTAAGTCTTGATTGGAGACAAAGCATCTAATTCTTGCAATATTTTTGAGATGATAATATGCTGATTTAGTTATTGTTTTTACATGGCTACTGAAACTCAGGTCTGACTCCAAAATCACACCAAGATTCCTGACCTGATTTTCAGTTGTTTGACCCCTAGAGTGAAGGTATGCGTTCACTTTGAGAATTTCATCTTTGTTTCCAAATGCAATGACTTCAGTTTTGTCTTTGTTTAACTGAAGGAAGTTTAGGCACATCCAGTTTTTAATTTCATCAATGCATTGACACAGGGAGTCAATGGGGCTGTAATCATTAGGTGATAACGCGAGGTAAATCTGGGTGTCATCTGCATAGCTGTGATATGCAATTTGGTTCTTTCTCATTATTTGGCTCAGTGGCAGCATATATAAGTTGAACAGGAGGGGTGCAAGTATTGAACCTTGAGGGACTCCGCATGTCATGGATGTCCACTCAGACTTATGGTCACCGATACTCACATAATAACCTCTCCCTTCTAAGTATGACCTGAACCATTTAAGAACCATCTCAGAAAGCCCAACCCAGTTTTCCAGCCTGTCAAGGAGAATGTTGTGATCTACAGTGTCAAACGCAGCACTGAGGTCGAGTAAAACCAGCACTGATAATTTACCTGAATCTGTGTTAAGACGAATATCATTTATTATCTTTATGAGTGCTGTCTCTGTGCTGTGATGTGGTCGGAAACCAGACTGAAAGTTGTCAAAGTATCCATTCAAGCTTAAGAACTTGTTCAGCTGATTGAAAACAACTTTTTCAATGATCTTGCCTATGAAAGGTAGATTTGAGATTGGTCTGTAATTGCTCAATATGATGTTGTCCAGATTGCTCTTTTTCAGAAGGGGCTTAACAACTGCAGTTTTTAGGGAATTTGGAAAAGTCCCAGAAAGAAGTGAGGCATTTACCACTTCTAGGATATCTGCTTCTAAACAGTTAAACACGCTTTTGAAAAAAGATGTGGGAAGTATGTCAAGGGCGCAGGTTGATGTTTTAAGGTGCTGTACTGTTTCTTCCAAAATTTTACCATCAATTGCTTCGAAAACAGACATAATAGCTACTTTCTGAGGTTGTGGTCTGATCTGTTTTACCCCAGTGCAGCTCAAGGATGTGCTGATCGCCTTTCTGATATTATTTATTTTCTCAGAGAAGAAGGAAGCAAACTCACAGCATTTGCTGTCTGAGAGCATTTCACTGGGAATCTGACTTGGGGGATTTGTTAGTCTCTCTACAGTAGCAAAAAGAGTGCGGGTGTTGTTTAAGTTTCTGTTTATAATATTTGAGAAGAAGGTCTGTCTAGCTTTGCCTAGTTCCACATTGAAAGCATGAAGGTTATCTTTATAGATGTTATAGTGGATTTCAAGATTTGTCTTTCGCCACATGCGCTCAGCTTTTCTGCATTGTCTTTTCATATTTTGCACTACTGTTGAATTCCTCCAGGGTGATTTTTGTCTGCCACTCTTCTTCCTGACTTTCACAGGAGCAATGTTATCAATAACATTCTGAACTTTTGAGTTAAAAGAATCAAGAAGAAAATCAACAGAGTCTGCAGATATGCTTGGTGTTAAAGATATAGCCTTCATAAACAGAGCACTAGTATTCTCATTTAAGCATCGCTTTTTGACCGAGATAGATCTAGCTTCAACAGTCGGAGAGATCAATATATCAAAGAAAATACAGAAATGATCTGATAGAGCTACATCCTTAATGACAATGGATGAGATGTTTAGACCCTTACTGATAATTAAATCTAGTGTATGTCCTCGATTGTGTGTGGGTCTATGTACATGCTCTTAAGCGAGGTGATAGCCAGCAAAAAGAGGGTCTTGAGAGAGAGAGGAACTTAATAGGAACCTCCTCAATGGGTTCAAAGGGGACCTGGGACGAAAAATATCCCCTGCGTCTCTGCTCACCAAATATTTAGATAAAAAAAATATATATATACACACACACACTAATATTTGGAGTCCCGGGTTCGGGGTCTCACACATACCTCGGTATTATAACATATATATTGTGTCTGCTCTTGTGATTGTATTTCCTACTATATTAATGCCTAAGACAAATAAAAGAAATAAGAAATGCATGTATCATATATATATATATATATATATGAAAATGAAACAACAGTTTGAACTCAATCAAAATATATATATTCTTCAAACTGTTTAACAAAACATTCATTAAAAGAAAACAATAATAATAATAATAAGAAAAGAAATAAAAGGCACATGTAAAAAAATAAATAAATAAAAGAATCACAATGGAATGGTGAAAACAAGGATCAGTCCGTTTCAATGAATCAGTTGATGTGAACTGACTCAGTTCAAATGGTTTATCGATTCGCTGGAATGGAATCAGTTCACGTGGCGTGGCGGGAATAATGACGTGGCGGGAATAATTGCACAAAACTCCATCCTGGCAATCGGACTCCAATGGATGGCGTGGATAACCAGACATCCAATGTTGCTCCTATTACAAATAGAACAATTCAGACAGTGTTTTTCATCAGAATGAAGCGAAGGCGAATAGTAGTTCGCAGCACATGCGGCTCGTGTCTCATCTGCTCTGAATTGTTGCACATATGACGAATTAACATTTTATAACGAAAACACTATATATACACACAACAGTAACAATTATTACTATCATTTAAACACAGGTTACATGAATCACATATACAAACCACACTGAACAACGTGCAGTGAACACTATGCGTGTCGTGAGGCCCTTAATACTAATGTTTCAAATAATGAACCATCACAATTATATTTGTAAAAAAAATTAAACATCTTTACATAAATATAAACCACAGTAGCTTACCTATTACAAATAAAACAATTCAGACAGTGTTTTTCATCAGAATGAAGCAAAGGCGACTAGCAGCTCGCAGCACATGCGGCTCGTGTCTCATCTGCTCTGAATTGGCGCACATATGACGTCAATTGAAATGGACGCGCTCACCTTAACCCACGTTTGCAAAATCAAAGTTAATATGTCTGAATTTGTTTTAATGCAATAGGAAAACAAAATATATACATACACAAAATTACAATGAGAAAAATAAATGTTAAAAAAATAATAAAATAAAAATAAAATCTAACCTTAATTACTTAGGGTGGGTTACATCCTCCCCTGCTGAAACTCTGATGTCCTCATCAGACACCTACAAGGCTAAATAACAGTTCACTCTGAGTCTGTTGCACTCTCATTTGTTGTTGCATCACTTCAAGTACTTGACTGAAATAAGTAGAGCTGGGTTCTACACTCACACTCCGCTTATCACATTGTGTGTTCCAAATAAAATCTTTTAATCTCTTTTGTGGTCTCTTTTCTCTTTGGGACCTTCTTACCCAAGTGAACCAGTTCCCTCATCAGCACTTGAACCTTCAAGATGTACTGAAACCTCATTAACTTCCTCCACTAAGGATGAAACCTCCTGTGGAGTTTCAGCTTCTTCCAGTTGATTCTCAGCAGATTCAACACTCTGCATATCACCTTGGAGAAATTCAGCTTCAGTCTCATTCAACAAGTTACAAGGCACAGACAAATCATAAACTTCTTGAGTTGTTGTCCCCAACTGAAACTCTGGGGCATAAGGATTTAGAGACACCTGAGAGCTTTCAGTCCCCACATTGTCATCACTATACCTTTCTAGAGCAGGCTTACGCATTCGGCGTGTAACTTCAACAACGGGAACCTCCTCCGTTTCATCAACACTGGCTGGTAGGAACCCACATGGCAGCAGAAGGTCTCTATGCAAAACCCGTTCAGGACCTTCACCGTCCTCAGACTGAATGACATACACAGGGATCTCAGTGTTAGGCTGCTTTAACACCACGTAGATGGTGGATTCCCAACGATCTGCGATCTTGTGTTTCCTAAGGATGTTGACATTCTTTACCAGCACACGATCACCCACTTCTACCACAGCAGCAGTCACCTTCTTATCCCATCTAGCTTTGTTCAACAGTTGACGCTTTTCCGCATTCTGTACGGCAAGTTGATAAGCATGTTTCAATCGCTTTTTTAACTCACTGACATAATGAGTATGAGTTTTGGAATCATGCCTGTAAGATTTGTATCAGATGTAGTATCAGAACTGAAAATACATGAATGGGTTTTTGTGTTAGATGTCAACATATGCATATAGCCATTAGGTGAACATGGGCGCAGATATTTGTGCGAGAATTGCTTCCCCCTTTAGGGTGGGGTGTAACTACCCAAAACAAAAACAAATCTATATTTGGTTCGGCCAACTATTGTTACACCAGCTAAACATAGAGGAGTGCGTACATAGAAGAATTGAGGCAGGGCGTGGTGGGTGTAGTCCCAGCACGCACATACCTGAAACCTGCAGGGCCCCAATGTATTTGTGGTAAAACTTGGACAACTGACCATATATAGACTTGGTTCTGCCATGTATAGAAATTCCTATATGATCTTATCATGTTTGAGATTCCTATATGATGTTATCTATATTCTCTCATTGGTTGACTCTGTTACTCCCCTAAGACATTTCTCTATATATATTCAAAAAGATAAAGAATAAAGTTGAGAGACAACTTATCTCCCTCAGCGCTGAGTACTTATTCATTCAACCGTTAATAAAAAGAGGACTGGAATGAGGCACACCGGGAAACGAATCTAACAATGCCCCTTAGGGTTAATCCCAAAACAAAGATCAATTGGGAGACGGGGTTGACGTCCGAACATTAAAAAAGAAAGGAGACTCGCCTGTTGCGTCATACTTTCTCCAATGCTCTTTCTTTTTATCACTCAACGTTCCCAGCAAATCCAGAAGAGTTCGATTAAGTTTTATGACGAACCCAGAGGCTCGGAATTACTCAATATCTGAATCGCGTTTACATCCGAAGGCCGTTTTATCGCCGTTCTGATGCAAAACACCGTAGAAACAGTGTGTATGTCATCAAAAACGCATGGCGAGGAGAAAAACACTATAGCTGATAAGTATTTCACGCCGTTTAAGGCTGTTTTTAACGTCGTCAGATACGGCGGTTTTTTAATTGTTTGGCTTGCCACAAGACGCGCGTAAAACCAACAACAAAAGCGCCGGTTATTTACTTAAGTTTGCATAGTTTGAGACACACCCACTGTTTTCAACAACCAATACGCTTGAACTGTTGACACCAAATCAATGATGGCCTGAGTAAGACCAGACCAATGTAAAGTTGAATGTTTTACCCAACGAGTGTGTTTATACATTTACAAGATACTGCTTATTTATCCTGTGGATAGTAGTTTACACACTCTTCTAACATTTATTGCTTTCTACAGGAAGAGATTGCATCTCACTCATATTTATGTGCCCATTGATTTTTTTTTTTTTAAATGAACTTCCACTCATGGATATCTCCATAGATTTTTAGTCTGACAACAAGGCCTCTTTTTTAGGCATAAAGTGACCTTCTAGGTCACAAAACTACGTTTCTAGGCATCTGTTTGTCAGGAAAAACAAGTCCTTCCGTCTCCTCAAGGTGCCAGTTGATCTTCTGATTCATACTGATCCGTAACTGAGCATAGTAACACACATGGATACACAGCTTCTTTAAGGTTGAGCTCTGACTGTAAACAAGAACAATCCCCAAAATATATTGATAACATTTTCTTTCTCTCAGTTTGCAGGCAATATTCATTATTATTCTCTGGTGATTGAATTATATAACTATAAAGTAAATGCTAAGTAGTGGTAAGACGGTGAAGACGGTAGGTTTAAGTGACCCATGCAGTCTTATCTAATTTACAAATAGGTGTTCTATATTTGCTTTGTTGAAACGTGGCTTCTCTTGTTAAAGATATTTTACACGTAAATTAATATTGAGTGTTTTTAGTTTGTTAAAAACAAACAAAAAGAACCGATAACAATACTGTTAAACTACCAAATCGATAAGGGGTATTGGTAAAAGTAGTGATACCATTAAAAACCTTATTGATGAAAATCCCTATTTATGCCATACCTTTATTTATATCAACCCATTACACACTAAATCAAGGAATCTTACTTTTCATCTGTAAATTTGACCTTTATCACAATGAATAACAATGTTCACTTCTCAAAGCCCACAACTTATCCAGGATCCCCAGAAAGCAAATGATTGGACCTTAACGGTCCCAGAATCTCAGCTGCAAACAGGCCAACACAAGACCAACCCCATAAATACCCAAAATTATATACTGAAGCAATATATACTGAAAATTTATATCCTATTAAATATCGTAATACCCAATAATTTAGTTTTAAATTTAATTTGGTATCAAAATTATATATATATTTTTGAATATCTTAACATATAAATCTCCCATCTTACAGGAAGAGAAGCAGAAGACTGCCTGTAAAATGATTGTGTCCCGAGGAGAGACCAGAGGAGTCGTCTGATGACACTCAGAGAGCAGCCTCTCCAGGATTTAGCTACGTGTCTATGAAGAGTAACAGATCTATTGGTCTACCACCCGATTTCAGTGATGGACCATCTCCAGAATTCAGCCGTATGTCCATGAAGAGCAACAACTCCATGCATCAGCCACCTAAATTCAGTGATGGACCTTGTGTGACTATTGACAGTGTGTAAGTATCATTTACAATCTACTGTAGTGAACGTTGGAAGTGAAATTATGTAACATGTTGAATCACTGAGGTCATTTTCTGCGAAATACAGTAATGTCAAATATGAATAAATGCCACTTTTTCAAACAACAGCTTAAATCTCTTAGCCATATAGTCTCAGAGTGGGGTCAATACAGAGACTCCCTCCCAACCTCCACAAAATCTCAAAGCTCTGCAATGATTTTTTTGTTCTGGCTGCTAACATAGAGATGAGACATTCCCCACTTCACTGATATTGCCACTCAATCAAACCATCTCAAAAAGAAAGGATAAAAGTGTGGACTCCAGAGTGTCAGGCCGATACAGAGGCCCTTAAACATTACAGAAATTGTCAGTTTTGATACAACCTGAAATCAAAAATCCCTTCCAGGTTCGCACTGTGATGTAGGACTGGGCACCATACTCTCTCCACAATCGGAGGAGGTAGAAAAGGTGGTTGCATACGCGTCACAGGAGCAGAGAAGAACTGCAGCACTTCAGAAAAGGAATGTCTAGTAGAAGCTTGAGCTATTTAAAAATTGAATTAAAGTGGAACCCACTTATCTTGAGCTCGGTTAACTCGCCAACCCTATCATGTCGACGTTTTTGAAGTGGAACTGCCAAACTCCCTATTTTTCTTAGCATTTTCTTATCGGTTATGTTGATTCTTTTGTCGCCGAACCCTGATATCTCGAGCACAAAAGAGAGACAAAGTCACAACTTAACATCAATTATCTCGATTCCCGTGACTAATGATCTTACTGAGTTCACTGCGCATGCGCTGAGTTTGCGTTTCACGTACATCACGGTCCGTATGGTCGCTCACTCCAATGACACTTCATAGCAAACATATACACAGTACAGTGTATGTAATTTTTTTTGGGATGAATGCTGATCGCTTTGTCAAACAAATCGCGGCAACACTGTTGTGTGAAAAGACACCAAAAACACAGGCATGTACAGTAATACCTCGGTTTACGAGTTTAATTTGTTCCAAGAGCTCGTAAACCAAAAGGCTTGTACACCAAAACAAGTTTCCCCATAAGAATGCACTAAAAATCAATTAATTCGTTCCACACGACCATAAATGCCCATTTTAAATATTTTGGGGGTTTTACCCTATTAATTACAGTTAAAATAAAATTATAACAATTAAGATCTCATATAAATACTAATTAATAATTGACGATTAAACTATAAAAATACTTGACAATTTACTGTAATGCACTTCAGGTTTGAGCAGCCTGAATGTTGGAGATGAGAGGAAGGAGGAGGGAGGAGGGGGGAGCAGGCAAAGCAAGGATTCAAGTGCAAATGAGTGAATTTATTATAATAGTGTAGAAAACAAACAAAGTGATAATCCAGAGGTGTATCACACATGGGCCGCGAACAAACGTGTGCTGGAGCCACGGCCGCAAATGAACGCGCGCTAGAGCCGCGAATGAATGCGCACTGGAGCCGCGAACGAAGGACTGGACAAAAGAAGAGTGGAGAGAAGTGAACTAAATAGGCAGATGATATGAGAATGAGGTGTGTGTCTCTCTCTCTAGCTCTCACACACACACAGGCAGAACTAGACAATGAATTCATGAACTGTGACAGTTACTGCTTAGAGGTACTGTACGTGTATATTTCACTACGTGAACAATAGCGATCACAATTAATTAATGTTACAACAGGAGGTAAAACTGATGTAAATCACTTATAAAAGTATAACTGTGGTGAATGATGCAGCTAAACCAAGCAATGCTGAGAGAATGAATGAGTTAAGGGCTGATAAAGGGGTTGGAACCCCGTGACTGTGTTATGAGAGGCTGTCATTAGGATATTTCCTGTAAAAATGCGCAGACCATGCTGAGCTTCCACACAAAACATGCGTGTGGTTTGGGTAAAATTTTTCTTGTACACCGATACAATGCTCGTACACCGATTCGACCCCCCATGCTCGTACACCGATTTGCTCGTATACCAAATTGCTCGTAAACCGAGGTATCACTGTACATTCTCATTTAGTAACTCACATCATGTACATCAATAGCTTTTCATTTTTCTTTCTTGCCAGGGTTGTTGTCTCTCTGACAGCTACACTTCCACTATCACTCTGACAGCTGGCACTGATAGGCTGTATGACTTGTCAATCATGCAAGAAGACGTGATTGGCTGTGCTGCCATGAAGGCGGGCTCTTCTCATCTCATCCGATGATCAACATCTGTAGAATCACTTCTTAAGGGACGAGCTGCTGCACAGCGGGAGACACTGCTTTTTCTTTTTCTTGTGTGTCTGACTTGTGTTTGTTTTCTTATTGTGTGAATTCCGCGCACAAGCACTGTGTACCGAGCCTGAACAGTTATGGATAATTGACGACATGCAAGCAACATTTGAAATTTGAAATGTGATCTTACAAAAAAAAGTTCATCCATCCATCTATAGGTGCGGGTTATGCCAACAATTTTTTTACACAAAACCCAAAACACGCTGACTATATGACTGTGCGGATTATCTGCGTCTGCGGGTTAAATGTAGGAAAATCAATAATATATGTTAAATGGGTTATCTCGAACATCGGTTATCTCAATGCTTTTTTGCAACCCCTGAGGCCGTCGACATAACCGAACTCCACAGTATATATATATATATATATATATATATATATATATATATATATATATATATATATATATATATATATATATATATATATATATATATATATATATACATACAGTGATACCTCGGTTTACGAGCGACTTGGTATACGAGCAAATCGGTGTACGAGCATGGGGGGTCGAATCGGTGTACGAGCATTGTATCGGTGTACGAGAAACATTTTACCCAAACCCATGCGCATGTTTTGTGTGGAAGCTCAGCATGGTTTGGCTGCATCATTCACCACAGTCATACTTTTATAAGTGATTTACAGCGGTTTTACCTCCTGTTGTAACATTAATTAATTGTGATCGCTATTGTTCACGTAGTGAAATATACACGTACATGTACCTCTAAGCAGTAACTGTCACAGTTGATGAATTCATTGTCTAGTTCTGCCTGTGTGTGTTTGTGTGTGTGTGTGTGAGAGAGAGAGAGAGAGAGAGACACACACCTCGTTCTCATATCATCTGCCTATTTAGTTCACTTCTCTCCACTCTTCTCTTGTCCAGTCCTTTGTTCGCGGCACCAGCGCACGTTCATTCGCGGTCACGGCTCCAGCGCGCGTTCATTCGCAGCTCCAGCTCCCATGTGTGATACACCTCTGGATTATCACTTCGTTTGTTTTCTGCACTATTATAATAAATTCACTCATTTGCACTTGAATCCTTGCTTTGCCCGCTCCCCCCTCCTCCCTCCTCTCATCTCCTCCATTCAGGCTGCACAAACCTGAAGTGCATTACAGTAAATTGTCAAGTATTTTTTTAGTTTAATCGTCAATTATTAATTAGTATTTGTATGAGATCTTAATGGTTATAATTTTAACTGCAATTAATAGGGTAAAACCAAATAAATATTTAAAATGGGCATTTAGGGTCGTGTGGAACGAATTAATTGATTTTTAGTGTATTCTTATGGGGAAACTTGTTTTGGTGTACGAGCATTTTGGTTTACGAGCTCGCTCTTGGAACGAATTAAACTCGTAAACCGAGGTATTACTGTATATGTTTCTGAGAGAACTACGGCTAGCCCCCCATTCACTACCCGCTAAACATCTCATAACATTCAGTGCTTTCTTACATTTAGCCAATAATTTTTCTACATGGATGTTAAAGTTCAGTTTCTCATCTAAGCAAACACCAAGAAGGCTTACTACTGATACCTGCTCCAATTGCTTTCCATAGAGAGACAACTTAATTTTAACATTTTTCTTCTTTGTAAAACATATTACCTGTGTTTTCTCTACTGATACTCAAAAGCCCCACTTCTGTGCCCACGTAACTTTATTTACTGCTTCCTGAACTTTCTTAACTGTGTAAGTTATATTTCTGTCTCTTCTCATCATTAATCATTATACTAAATAGAAGGGGGCTACACACATATTCAACTTTATAAACCCTAGACTATGTTGTTCCCACTCTAACCTGAAATGTCCAGTGAAATAAAGAATAATAAAGTCCAATACCCAGTTGTACATTCTTCCTAAAATACTCATGTTTTTCGTTTTTATTAGTTTTATTGTAAAAAGCACAATATAAATAAATGTGATGACTTGAAATTACAATAAAATCCACTTGAACAAAATTCCCATGCATTCTGTAATGCACCATCCAAGTAATTGTTTGCGGTGTGGTTTTTTTATCCAGTACTCCCCACATACACATTATCAAAAGTTTTATCTTGCTGTTTCATTACATTAACATAACAGAAATAAATGTAGCTCGAACACATTTTACATGTTTAAATAAACCTTTTAATGTTTCCTTTTTTTCTTAGTTTCCTACACTGAACAAAGGGAAAGCCACTTTATTGAAAATACTAAAACAGTAAAAAACTTACAATCTACTGCATTTGAGATGCAAACAATTATATTGCTTAAAGTCCAAATGATATTCACACAGTGTTACATCTCAGCCTTTCTGTCTAGGGAAAGAAAGCAACGGACAAATTTAATTTAGATAGACCTTCAGCTCTCCAGTCCCAGAGCAACAAAAACAACTAAACAATAAAACTTGCTTGGATCAAAGCTTTCATTTAAATGCTTTATTGAACATTAATTTCACTGAATACGTGTACACTGAAGAGAGATAATCAAAATCCCTTGTCTCTTCTGTATACATTTATGTACATATTCTTTTCTTTTTCTTTTCCTTCTATTATAATATTTTACATAAATGATTATAACCTCAGGACAACCAAATTATTGTGTAATTATTAAAATATTCTTCTGACGTCTGTATTCTATTTGCCTGTGTTGGAGAATACACATTTGTCATCATAACCCATGCAATACGTGAACGTCCTTCATTTTAGAAATGTTAGTTTATGTAGGATTGATATTGTCTGTGTTTTTCACCAGAAAGAAAACAAGTCATCAGAATGTTTTTGGAAGGGTCCGGTTGATAAGTCGGCCACCACCAACTTCAACCTTCGAGAGGCTGTGTATTTGTGTATGTGTGTTAATCTTTTTGTGCCAGTCTGCTGGAGCAGTAGATGTTCGATGGAGACTTGCAGGCTCCTTGTAATGATCAGTGAGGTAATTTCGTGCCTAAATCCAGAGTCCAAAAATCAGCAGCTCGATGTATGGAGATATGCTCATGATGTTAAGCTTAATAGGTTCTTCCTACATTCTTAGCCAATCAGAATCATTTAAGTTTAAGTAATGACATAGTGTGACCTTAGACTCTAAGGGATGTCCAAACTTTTTGCAAAGTTTTGATGTGATTTTGGGCCAGATTTGATGTGGTATAATGTGTGGGGAGGCCAACCTTGGCTAACATTCTTTACATAGAACAACAATATATTTTAACAAATTCTAGAAAGGCATTCTGTTTCACATTTGCTTTTTTATTTTAATTTCATTAATCTTATGCATGTCATTTGAAACTTTTTTTCAGAAAAAACAGAAGTAATTGTACTCTTGAGTGCAAATTACACTTGAAACATGAAATATATCACTATGGCAGTTCAATGTTCATAGAACTTTTAAATAAAATAACAGAGAAATGAGCAAGCAATAGTCTTAACCAAAAGTCAAGGGCTCATTTAAAATATGACATATCAGTAAATATAAACACGGCTTCGAGTGTTAGAGTCGCGTGCGCGCGTGTCTGTGTGATGTCTTTTGTGCGAGTTATGATGTCCAGTCCCGATACTTTGGTCTGGTTTAGTTTCGGTTTTGGATCGGGATTCGGGCATTGTGTTTGTCCTTGTCGTGAGCGCGTGAGAAAAGGTGATTTACTCGTTCTTGCGAGCTCTGTCATGTGGGCGCGGTTTCAAGCTTTGCTCGAGCCGCGCTCTCTCTCGTCAGTGTGCTTTCTTGTTGCGTTTTCTGTTACGCGCAGTTTGGTTGTCACCAACTGCTTGTAGTCTTTGTTTAATTGGCTGCATGTTCATGTCTTGTCTGTTACCCCGCCCGTCTTGTTTCATTGTCATTAGTTTGATTTGCCCCAGCTACTTTCCCCATGTGCTCCCTTTATATTCCGTCTGTTTGCTATTCTGCGTCGCGTCGTTGTCTTACCTGTCATGGTATGCTGCCAGTCTGTTCCTGTCCTGCCTGTGTCTGTTCCAAAAAAATAAAATAATAATTGCCTCTCCACTCAGCTGCAAAGTACTGTCTCCACCTTATGGACATTCTCCATCTCCTCTTAGCTCTACATCAATGACTCCATCCTGACATTCTCCCTCTCTTCTCAGCTCTCATTGTCTCCTCCTGGACATTAGTTTACAACATAATGGAATCACCACATCACAACTGTATTCTGTTGTGTTGTGAATTAATGTTTGCTTTTTAAATGTTGTTGTGCACAATAGTATTTGGCAAACATATGCGGCACACTGAAAAACCTAATAAGTTTAATGCACTTAAACAAGTTCATTTAACCTGGTGTTAATTGTAAGTTTACTTATATATTTAAGTTAACTCAACATAAAAATTAAACTAAAATTAGAAATTATTTACAAATTACAATTATAAAGTTCTTATTTTTGAATGTAAGCTTTGTGCAAACATACCAAACTAGGAAAAAAAACAACATACTGAGATTATTGATTGTCTTTATTGGTCAATCTTTCATATTAATAAATACAGAGCCATCCTGTAATGGAATTGGGTCACAATCACACTGTACAGCGCTGTAAAATAATACAATATCCAACAATAACTACAACAATTGTAGTTGTAATTGTCGCTCTTAATTTAATCACTATACCTTTTTTAGTTTGTTAAAATGTAGTGAGCATATGAATGTAACAATAACTACATTTTGACACTGAGTAATTCAAGTCTAATGAGTAAATGAGACAGAAGGGAAAACACATTTCTTGTAGGAGATCCTGCATGTTGTCCATCACTACTTGGTCTTCAAGTATCATCTCAATAGAGGAATCCAAATGCAAGGAGTTGGGGGTCTGAAGATCGGTGTCCTTGAATAAAATCAAAGTAAAGAAACAGGCATTAATATATTATATTTATGAAAAGAGTATTGTGATCATGGCTGTCAATGCATGTTTTTCAGAACAATCACTAACCCTAACACAACTTTGGATGCAATATAAAAGTTTTTCTTTTGAAGACAAATATAGTACAAAAAGTTGGCCATGTTTCTACAGTATATTAAAAAGTTATCTAATTATTTAATTGCCAAGTTTGACTGGGAGAAATAAATCACTAGCTGGTTTTAGCAGTAGCTGCCATGTTCTTTCTCACACAAAAATAAAGAATTAAGACTTTAAAAAATACGTTTACATCTCACAAGTCAAATATGAACAAAATCCTGATGAAAATATTGTTAATTAACAGTGACTGTGGCAAAGTTTGAGCGGGGAAAACATCACTAATTTTCTCAGAAGCTGCCCTGTTTCTCACAGAAACGCAATATTGAACAATAATTGTGTTTATTAACTAATATTTTTCAATATTAATAAATAATAATTTTGTATACTAGCTATACTATCACAAAACCACCGGTCAAAATATCGTTAATCACTAAGTTAGCAATTTTTTACCGGGAAACATTTGTAATTAAAGCTACATTGTGTTTTATTATAGAAACATATTATTAAACATTCCAATTTTATATCACACAAAAACATTACTATATATCACACGAAAATAGCTTTATCTACATAATTTAACTTACCGAACTGAAGATTTCTCACAATGGAAAAGTCCTTTCTTGATTTGAACTTCCCTCAAGTAACAGCAGTAATGGACAAGGCTTGAAGGACCGCAGTTTGAAAATATTCACCAATCAGAGCATTAGTTCTCTTGTTGCCATGCAGAACTCCTTGCATGGCCAATCACAACAAAGGGAGACCTAAGTGAGCTATATTTTCATTAATCAAGTGTTATGAATTGAAAATCTTGAAGTCTTAAGTTTATGTATTTTGTAGTGAAATAAGTTAAGCTAAATTATGTTTTTGAGATTTGGGTTCAAAATTGACATTTTTAGTCAAGATCACTTGATTGTTTAAGTAAAGAACAGTTGATTCAACTTTAGGGTTTAAAGTGTACATAGATTTGTTGGACTGTTTTGACTGCATGCACCATGCAATAATGTTAAGAAGAGAATGTTAAGAAGAGAAAACATCCCTTTATTATTTCCATTTACAGGTGAAAGAGAGGCTTGGAATGGGAAACATGTGTATGTACTCCCTTCCAATTAGAAAATCCAAAATTCCAACCCTCTCGTGTTTCCCTTTACTTTGTCAGTCGTTAATGTTACGTTGTTCCATTTGTGTGTGCACTAGAAGTGCCGTTTTGATTTTTTTGTTGAAACCTTTTGCTCCTTGTCTTCCTCCGCATCGCACACATTCTCCTTGTGTGAAACATGGCGGTTCTTTGTCATATTTACAGATTACACATGTACAGTGGAGTTCACTTATCTTGAGTCATGGTTAACTCGCCAATACTATTATGTCGACGATTTTGAAGTAGAACCGCCAAACTCCCTATTTGTCTCAGTATTTTCTTGTTGGTTATGTCGATTCCTTAATGTCGCCGAAATCTAGTATCTCGAGCATAAATGAGAGACAAATTATCCACTTCACATGGGTATTTCGTGACACATGAGCGTACCTCGTTCGCTGAGTTTGCGTTGCAGGTGCAGCGCGCGCTCACTTCAACGACAGTTTACTCACGTTGATCTGAGGGAAAACACACTCCAGGTATTCTGTGTTTTTTTTTCTTCTTCTAAAAATGTCTGGAGGTGTTAAGAGAAAACTGGACAATCAATCTCAAAGATGTGGACGATGCAGTGTTTCAGTGGTTCACAAATACACGAGCAACAAACCTTTCCGTCAATGGTCCCTTGCTGATGGAGAAGGCGGACATTCTTGCTGCAAAGAATTTGACTTTACTTTAAAGCAAATCCAGGGTGGCTGAATCGTTTCAAAAAGAGGCACAACATTGTCTTCAAAGTGATTTGTGGAGAGAGCGCTGCGGTTAAACAGGATCAAGTGGATTCGTGGCTTAAGTCTCAAAAGCGCACAGTTCTGGATGAGACTCGGAACATTTCAGCCTATCGCTTCATCAAACAAATCGCGGCAACACTGTTGTGTAAAAAAACACGAGCATACGACTTGTATTTGTTTTCTTATTGCGTGAATTGTGGATTATCTGCATCTGAGGGTTATATGTGGGGAAATCGGTAATATAGTATATGGATTGTATGTTAATATATGTGATAGCCTATATGATGTATGGGATATCTCGCGAAACGGTTATCTCAATGCTTTTTCCCGACCCCCGACGCCGTCGACATAACCGAACTCCACTGTA